>JACXGJ010005859.1:0-37049 GCA_016801105.1 Esox niger | reverse complement strand
ACACACACAGACACACACACCAACTGTTTTTAAAATGCATGCACACACACGCACACTTACACACACACACACAAACCCGGAACTCAATGTAAAGGTCCCAGCCTTTCAATAGGGGACAACGAGCTGTGCGACCAGGGAACATGCTTTTAACCACTGGCCTGCACACCATTAGCAAATCTTCCAGGCAAGACTGGAACGACAGACTAGCCACTTGTGTAGTTATTCACCTGGAGAATCCAGGATGTGACCATGTATGGGCTTTTTCTAATCCCTGAACAATGGGCACCACTATTCAATAAAACCCCAGCATTTGTCTGAACAACTCAGTTAAGAGGATTATTCCATTTCCATTCTATTTTTGACATGAAAATCAGTTACCTTGCAACCAATATCATATAAACATGCTCTAGAATGTGTTATAAGCAGAAAGTTGAAAATCAATTGCTTATATCAGTTTGCTTTACAATATTTGGTTCCAAGCAACATTTTTAATTTTTCCTTCTGAGAAAATATGCTGACATTAGTTTCATATACCTTCTATTTGGTACGTTGGTGCCAAAATGAAGATGGCAGCTAAGAGGCCATCAAAACGGGTTCAGCACTTAGCATGTTTGAGGGTGTGGCTTTCTGGAGAGGTCCGTTTAACGACCCCTTCTATATGGTCAATTCCCACCAACCAATAAAAGCCCATGTTTCGGCTGTTTCGCTTTTACCCAGTAGATCCACTTGGGATACCAGATACTACTCTCACTCAAGTACTCATCCATCTTTGTGTAATGTTACCCCCCCTTGTCCAGCAATAATCTTTCGTTACTTATCACAACTAGGCTGTAATCAGACAGTTATCAACATATGCTGAGTATAGAAAAATGTAGCTAACATCAACAGTATGTATGGAGTCAGTTCGTCAGGTGTTAAGTTCTAACCTCTGGTCTAATGATCTGTCCAGAGCCTGCAAGCTATTTCCATTCAATAGCTTTTTCTTTTCATATTCACCTTTTGGAAGATATTTTACTTTTGACCTACAAATACTATCCTGCCAGGCCCATATTTGGTTTGATATTACATGAAGGTGGTTTGGTTAAAATAAATCAAATGAAAGCAGTATGCCCACTTGCATCATTCATTTTTAGCTAATGGCAGGTAAAAATAGCTGAAACTTCATTATAGTGGTGAATTATCCCTTTTATATCCAGAAGTATTCTTGGACCTGTCCTGAATTTATAAAGGCATTTCTATTAATTTGGAGGGAGCTCTGGTTGACATGTCCCATCAGACTAATGAACAGGATACACGAAGAGCGACCATGCAGATGATAGACGCTGTACAGTAGCTTGTGACGTAAACCAATTTAATCTAGTCAGACAACATTGGTCATCTCTTATCGTTTCCCAGAGTGGACCACTAAATTGCTTTCTCTATTCCAATTACATTTCCAAAGAGATTTCAATCAATCACTGGCATTTAAGCAGTACATTACATTTTTTCAAAGCTGGTAAGCTTCTCAAATATTTCCCCAACGTGAGGGAAGTTGATGGAATTTTCTCCACGTTGTTTCTTACACATCCTCTGGGTTCTCCCTGGACTAAAGTTAACAGTTTTACACGATCAGGGTTCTGAGGAGTTTGTTTCGTTACATTTGTTTCAACAGTTATACAATATCGGGGTACAGATGTGGGTCACATGTTTGCTTTTCAACAAGACTAGATTCATTTATTAATTATGGTTCAAAATTCCCTACATGCTTCAGTTGTAGCACAGGACAGGAACTGGCAAACAACCTGGGAGGAACAAACTACCACCAGTACTACTATAAGTACTTGCAGGTTTGTGTAGCCACCAATGAAATTGCTGCATTTGTCAAAGAATGTGTGCAGCAATTCTACACATGCTGGCATAGGGAATAAAGAAATGTCTGTCCTTTTCAGTCATTTATAAGTTAGTAAAAACCCACCATCGGCTCAAAAATAGTTTGAAAAACAAATCAAGCGTTGAAAGGTTGACTCCACTCCTCCCACGGTTCGGATAAATCCACACACTCCGCTGAGGCCGGAGTGACCCAATCCACCATTTAAATATTGTACCGTCCACCCACCCCTGAGGACAGGAGAGCAGCGCCGCCGTGTAGGCCTCCACAACTCATCTGCCATCCATAGTCTATTGATGTTTTCCATGTCTGACTTGGCCCTAGATGGGGGTACCAGAGAAGTGAATATTGGCCATCCTTAACCCATATTGACTTATTGGACGGTTAATGGACTGTAGTCACTTTTGGCTACGGGCCCAAAAAGCAACTTGCGACACCATAAACGTACGGTGTTGGGGGCCGCAAAAAATACTTGTTGCTGGCACTAGAAAGAAGCATACTCACAGAATACTCCCTCAGCTCTGAATGGCAAACGTGCCAAAGTAAGAGAAACCAAGGCTTGTGGTTGCTTGATATAGACTTTAATTGTCATGAAATAGTTCCCTGGAATCAGTGCAACACTCCAAACAGACATGCACAATTACTATTGTAGTATTTACAAAAAACAGTAAAAACTAAAAGTGGTTGGCTTTGAACAAGCATCTTTTACAAAAAACAACATTTCTGTGATTGTCCAACTAGCGAGCCTTCCGACGCTGCTCCCTGCTTCTCCGAAGACGTACCGACAGGTCTTCCTCATGCCTGTCGAGCAGTTCTACAGACGAGCGACTGTGCTTCTTTATCCAGTGCAGGTACTCTCTCCTCTCTACATCAGACGTGGAGTTGCTGAGGTCTGAGCAACAGCTTCTGGCATCCTGTGAGGTAAAATATAATCGGTTAGAATAGGAGCCAATTAAGGAAATATGGCTAATTGCCTAACTAAATAAGCAACTTCATGTTAGCACTGGCCTTGCCAAAGACCACTACGACGCCGTAGAGGCTCGGTAAAGGCCACTATGACGCCGTGGAGGCCCGGGAATTTTTGGACCCCAAATTTTTTAATTTGAAGTCAAACAATTATTCTTTGGTTGAAGTGTACACACTTGGAGTACTTGTGAACATACAGGTATCAATATTTTTTATTTTGCAGATCAGAAATAAAAAAATGTAAGTTAGCTGAAAAGTGGCTTGTCGTTGGTCTAATAGGTGAAGTAAAACATACCAAGTCAATTTCAAGAAACTCAACAAAAATGTCATTAAACAAAAATCTTTAGTTAAAACATAAACATACACTACTGAATCATGGCTCAGGACAGCTGAAAAGCCTGGGCCTAATTCAACCAATGACATGGAGAAAAACAGCAGATCCCTATGGAAATAGACCCTGGGCAACAGCACTGTCAACCATACAAGTCAATGACCCTCTGCCTGGACGATTTGTTCAGTATCTTCCTCTATTGCGTCATAGCGAAAGATACAGCATCCCAAAAGCTCGGCCTGCTTTGTGAAATGAGGCACTGTAAACACCAGTGAACAAATGGACACACAGAAAACTTCGACAACACATTTTGCAACGACCTACTGTGGCAGTGAATGTGCCTTAAGCTAAGGGCGTAGTCCAAAACAACACTATCAACATGGGTACAAAATGGCCACAAAGCTGCAATTAGTTAGAGGTCTGATTGGCACATATCCATGAGCATCTTTTCCAGTCCAACCTGATTTCACCCACCCTTGCAGACAGTTGCCAAACTGCCTCAAAGTAGGGTGGTTGTTCTTTCTCAGAGTGTGGAATGCTGGGCCGTGTTCAAGAGAAAAAAGTGGAATCGGGAGGTTCTCTGCAGTGTGTCCTCTAATTTATAGGCTCTATAAACTGTTGGCGCTTGGAACATTTGTAGTCTTGTGAGAAGAAATTCTGTGCAACTTCAACCAGTTTACAGTGAACCCAAACTAAGTTGAGGACTAGTGGATTGGCCAATGACCCATGAAGCAGAAAACCAGGCGAACTGAAGATGGATTCAAAAAGGGTTCAGAACATTTCCATTTCCTAAAAACAAATGCCAGGGTACTCTAGGCCTTAATGAACAACTGTGGTTTAACTTAAGAGCTACATTGCCCATAGGAAATGTTTAAGCTTTCAAGTGAAGTAAACCACAGCAATTTGAGGTCTGCACAGAAAGCAGATGAACACATGTTAATGGTTCAAGAGACAAAATTCCATGTGAAAGGTTTCACATTGCACTCTACTTCTCCGGAGACACATTAGCCAAACTGCCTAGTTTTAAAGGTCTCATACCACAATCTGGTGTCAACCACACATTAGACAGTTTGATTTTAAGGATGTCATGTCTTTAGTCCTTGAGTGAGTGCATTTACAATATGTGTCAATATCAGAGGGGGGGATTTGTTTTACTTCCTATATGTTTATAGCAACATAAACGGCCATCAATACCACCCAAGACACCATAGATCTCTTTTCAGACTCCAGATGTCCAGAATTGAGGTTGGGAGATCAGAACAGAACTAATTCAGATTTAACAAACACGAAAAAGCGGTTAGCCCCACAGGGACCGTGAGATACTCAGACACTAATGAGTATATACCGTACTAATGTATTTTAATATGAATGTTGTTTTTTACTGGACTGGACTGCAGAGGAGCCATTGGCTGGAGATAATTGGGATTCTAAAACACTGACTTTACAGTTTCCACGCGCAGCCAAAGATAAAATGAAGTGAAAAGGCAGTTGATTGTGTCATGGCTGAGTGGTCAGATACAAACCTCCGGATTGTCTATAGTGCAGACAATCAGCTGCCTCCCTTCCTCCACAACCTCTTCCCCCTCAGACTTCTCCAGGCGGTCCTCAATCCTCCGGGATTCGGGCTGACTCCTGCCCCCTGCGGACTGCTTTGCCACAGAACGGGAGTTGTCCTCCATATGAAGAGGAGACATTAGACAATGCATGGACTGAAGGAGTGAATTAATGAACAAATTAAGCTGGGGCGAATTTGCCTTCGTCACCAGCAATGTGACCACCATCAGTAAAGATGGGAATAGCCGTGGCAATCCTGCATAAAAACTAAAAGCTATCCCAAACTGCTGAAGGATTCCCCAATGGCTGTCAACACGATACATTTGCTGTTTCTCAGTGGCAGGATGGAAAAATCTGCTTTGCATGATGAGGCTCTAATCAACTGAATTCTTGGTCAATCATATTGTCAGTTAAACTTTAGAATTTTCTTCAGACAGATGAATTACACAAAAATTCACTACTTGTTTGACGGCATTGTGCGTTTCCTTGCAGATGAGAAGAGACTCAGAAGTGCAATGTCTCCCCCTTGTGGGATGCACAGGGGAATGACACCTGGAGTTGGCACCTGGTTCTTTACAGTGACGGAGAGTCTCCCCCACCGGTCCGATGTGTTGGCTGTATTAACCGAATAACTGGTTGTGACCAGTTTGGTACTTTCAGGCCTCCGGGCTGACCCTCTCCACTCTGCCCTTCTCTTGTCCTCCTCGACTTCCTTTGAAATTACAACATGTGGTACGATGCAGGGGGGCAGTATTAGAAAAGCCTCAGTGGACAATTTAGGATTTCAAAACGTTGAATACCACTCAGTTAAAGGTACAGGCAACATGAACTGCACAAGTACTAATACAAATCGGGATCATGCCGTTACTGGTTACTCAGTAATCAACACCTGGTTGAGATCATGAACAGGTGATCACAGATGCATAGAGCTACATGCAACACGATGCATTTTGGGTCACAATCGTTTTTGGTAACCATATCATACGAAATCGGCTATCACCATGTTGCGTATGTCCCGAGACCAGGTTGGTGATGTATCACAGTCTGTCCGCCAGACTGCACGAGACACTCACATTGAACCGCTCCAGCAAAACCTTGTTCTTCCTTCTCATCTCCTCGAGCCTCTTTTCCAGCTCTGTCGCCGCATTAGCTGGGGGTAAAACGTTTTGCACTGCATAACTCTAGCCAGGGGAAAACAATTGGCCCATTATAGCAGCTCTTTGTGAAAGAGCTCTGTGTGGTTCTCTTTTCTTCCTTTAGAGCTTATTCAATCGGCAAATACTAGAGTATATTCAACTACCAGAAAACCTAGGTAAATCAATTCAAAATCCAACTATGCCTTGCCTTTGTATTTTCTTTTGAGCGTTCCTCAGATGATTCTGAAGAACCTTGTTCCGTTATTACGATGCATTCAAGGTCGTACATGACCACGTCACCGTCGTGGTCCAGTTGTCTTTCCAATGTTTGTCCAGACCAGTGCCTGTCACCTGCATACCATCGCCGATATTTGTTAAAACAACGAAAATATAGAAGAAATTGCATTGCGATGTGACTATGATTATAATATTAAATCGGTGTCACTGCTAGCTAGATGACTGAATTGTACATAAGAGACGTATTTCGCCTCTAAACGCAATGCATAAACCACATTTGGATTGAATCCAGTTCTAAAAGCTAGTTGCAAGTAGTGTTTAGCCAAAGCTCATAACAGCTGTAGCCAGCATTAAAAGCTAGCGCGTGTAAAATATGCAACAAGTTGCTAAAAATACATTTCTAGCTACACAAGTTAATTGACCTTTCAGTTACCTTCAGTGCTATAGGCCATGGCGAACTTAAAAGCAAAAACAGCCTGGCGAGGAAACTTGTTTTCCTGCTAGCTGCGGTAGATGGCAAAATTCCCAGTGCATGCAAGAACGCAAAGGTAGCTAAAACTACCAAGAGCGCCAAAAACCGAACACCAGGCACAATTAATTTACCCAATCAACATATCTGTCTACATTGCCACCTGACCAAGAACCTAGCACCCGTCCCTAGCTACCTGGGTTTAATTCGTAAAATCTCTGCATGTTGCAAAGTAGCCCTTGGCAAAATCAAATATTGATTGGTAACGTGTTATTGATTTAAGTTAATGCAAACAGTTGCTTTATAGTCACCACAAAAAGTGAGCCTGTCAACCAGATACTACCAAATCACTTGTTTCCTCCGCAATCCTAAAATATGGCTACTGTGGCATTGTGTGGACTTAATGTCATTAAACAAAATCTAATCTAAAAATCCAATCCAGTTGGCCAATTCAGAGCTTGAGAAAATGCTTCTTTATTCAAATAAAACATCAGGTCATTCAAACTTGTCATGGTATGATAAGGTTTTAACATTTCACTCATATTGCAATACAGAAATGTCAGAGCTTGATCTTTTGTGCTGACACAACACAACCCAATGAAATGCCCACCAAAACAACAGTGATAAACAAAATGGAGATCTTTAAAACACAACTCATCCATTTGAAACTAATTTGAACCTTGATGCATATCACAAAACATTTATAAATGCTGTGAAAAGCAATAGCTAGTATTTTCACCTTGAAAGAAATAGGCCTTGTACGGTTGTTCTAGGTTTCCATCACATTGGCAACAGATCTTCACCCACGTTTTCAAAAATCTGCATAATAAATATAAAACTGTTTCCACTAAACTGACCTGTGTATAAAACGCAGTAAGGGGTGTAGTGCACATTGAAGATACTTTGCTCTTGTTTTAATTCACTGAATAAAGGGTTTCCAAAGCACTTACAACCTATCACAAAAACTGCTGCGTAATTTTCAAATGTGGCCACTCTGGTCTTTGCACTTGCGCTCTAGATAACAGTATATAAAAACAGTGGGGGTTTGTTACCCTGGCAACATGGAGCCTGTTAGATGCTAACTACCTTCATGGTCTATTTACAGTAGTATGTCCTTTAGTATCTTCTTTACAGGGGAGTTCTAGTGACAGATCTGGTACTCAGACTGAACTTGTGCCATTTGCAGTCCTGTCTTGGAATGTATCTATTATCTTAGTGAGATATAAACCAGAAATAAGAACAGTGAATTACTACACACATTTATACATCGCTTGTTTAGAGGAGACTGACTGTAGACCAAGACCACATGTGTTATGCACTGTGCTCCTAAAACGTGTGTGGAAGCTAACTAGGTAGGATGTGTAGAATCTTGTTTTCTATGCTGGAGGCACACACTGCGTATGGATGAGTGCAAATTTGCTGTTGTAAGACATCTTTTTTTATTTGAAAGATTCTCACTGATATAAAAGATGAGGGCCATATGTTACAGAAAGAGTTCTCCAAGCAACCAAAGTAATGATTATGTTTTTAAACTTTAATACACAGCATCAGAATTGTAGTTCACACAGCGATAGGAGTGGACAAATGCAAGGTCTTTAAAACCCATGTACAGCGGTTCTTAAATGTATACGTAAGGACTGGCAGATGTTTCACAGTTTTGAAACAACCGTGAACTAGCTCATCTAATCAAGGGAGTGAGTACTGCTCGACAAGCTGGATCAGGCGTTCAAGCTCTGGAAGAGTTCAAGAACAGGGGAAGTCAGCTGGTCCCCGAGGAGAGGTTTGAGATCCACTGCCCTAATACGCTAAACATAAAAGTCTACTGGAGGATCTCTTAGGTTTTTGGTAAACTGAAATTCTAGGGAAACCCCTGTATGTAACTTAATGAAATTGTGGAAAGGGTTCTTTGAGTAACCATTAAATAAAATATTCAAATCCCTGTTCAGAATTTTTTTCCATAGAACTTATATGGGTTCCACTAAAGATGAGGAACCCTTAAAGGCTCCTTCGGGAAACTTTCGTTTTATAGCAAAGAGTAGGATATTGTGGTATTTGAGCACTATCTCACATGAGATTATTATGGATGAGAGCAAATAGATTTTTTCAAGAAAGCCATGCATTAATCATCATTTGACCAGTATTTATCAGAAAGAAGCATCAGACGTACTGATGTTTTCCTTTCACCACTCTGTGAAATTTAACTCATTTAACCTGTCATCTCATTTACTACTGAAACAGTATCAGACTGAGACCATGAGTATGGCAGGTCTCCTTAACCCAGTAAGTTCGCATCCTTTTCACCATTACACAGCTCTGCAAGCGTTAGAAAGTCCAAATATGTATGTATCTCACAATGCACGACAATACTTATCAACGTTACAATTACTATGTTCTCCCACAACAGGTTTGCAAGCAACAAAGTACTGTCTGGAAAGATACTCAATTTCATACCACGCTCTGTCAAAGCTCATTGGGGAAGGTCAAAGGTCTCTTTCCCCTGGCCTTCCCCAATGCAAACTGTGGATGGAAATGTGTTTTTTGTGTGAATACAATGTCCATTTCATTCACCCTGCTTTGGATTAAATCGGGCCCTGAGTTGTAGACAAAAGAAATTGCTTGATTGCTTAATAATTACTCATGTTTCTTTCACCAAGTGATGGGAGGCTACCCCGCCACGGTAAATAAGACAAGCACCAACGCAGTCATTTTGTGTGCCTCCATTGTGATGCATTCATAGTCTTTACCAGCTTCCACGGGTCTGCATGTGGTGTCAAGATGTTTTAAAGGATTACGTTCTCTCTGCAGTGCCACAAACAAAGAGGTTTGCATTTCACAATAGCAACACAAGTGTAATAACGTATAAAACGCTGGAGACATTTCTCAAGTAGCTCTCCGCAACACAACAACACCAATGAGTAATGTTGGCTCTGTAATGCGTCTGAACGAAAGGCCAATCTAATATGTGAAGGCAAATCTAAAGGGAAGCTTCCTAATAAAAAATACACAGGACTTTGTTTTCTATCTGAGCTCAAGAGAAGGCAGACGTCAAATGAATTCAATCGAAGTCATTGCTTAGCACAACAAAGTTTCCAGGAGCAGATTCTGACGTAATAGCTATAGGATGTACACAGCATACATACAGGAGATACTTTGTTCAGTTTTTGATTGTCGGTGAAGCCAAATTGCTGGCTGTCTTATAGTCTCGCTAGAAATTCTGACGTATTGTATAGGCTATATACACAATACACTTTCATATCATATACACATGATATCAACAGAAACCTGTTGAACCAAAGATTGTGATTTTCAGAGTTGTGTATCGCCCAACATTGCATAGTAAACACACAATTATTGATTAAGCAGACAACTAATGTTTGCTCTTCCCTTTGTGGCATTAACAATTTAAATCAATTTAATTAATTAGGTAACCATCGGCAAGAGTACAGTAACTGTTAAGTGTTTCTACTTATTCCAACCAGTGGAGCAATTCTAGTGTTTAACATTTTTTTGTGTCCTATCATGTCGCCAATTTACGATTAAGATCTCAGAAGTCTTTCAGAATGTAACTTTCATGAGCAAAAAAAGGTTTGAGATTTTGTCAGGAGTACGAACACAAAAAAACAAACAAAAAAGCGGTGCTTGAAGACAGGAATTTCTGTTTTTGGAAAACTTATGTTATGATTGGGGTAAACAAACCGAGCCACTCTTCATTTGGTAGCAATATGAAAACACAATGAGCCAGATCTTTCAACTTGGTATGCCATTAAGCATTACATTGTAATGGGAAAAATGTGATCGTCGAACGCCATACGGTGTTTGGAAACACAACGCCGTCACATGCACCCGCGTAAAGCAAAAGGCACTGTACACAGAGTTTATTTTAAATACAGAAGTGCTATGTAAAGATCTGGCGTAGCAACTGCTCATTAAGACTCCACTGAAATCATTGCAATGATCTTGAGTTGAAAATTGTATTGCATAAGCCTCTGCGTTTGGCTGTGCCAGCACTACATCCCCAAAGCTGTAGAACATGAAAGAAAAACATGCTAAGGATTTGTCTACTGTGGCAATGATGTAACATTACATTAACGCATGTTATTAACGCGTTTTAGCACAACGCGTACAATGGTGGGGAAAATGGGGGGGGCATAAACCACCAAGACCCGAACACAGGTGTCAACACATTGATTATGCATACAATTCCAAAGTGCAGATTCGCTCGTTTTTTTTTTTTTTTGGTGTTTGAGTGCATACAATTGTCCTCACATTTATGGCTTTAAGTAAGACGCTCACAAATTCAGGCGGGACACAGTCGTTTGGTGTGCTTGGAGTTGTAGTGGCTCCGCATGTCTTTGCGAAGGCGAAACTTCTCCCCACAGACGCCGCAGATGTAGAGGTGCACATCCATGTGCTTCTCCAGGTGCTCGCCACTGGGAAAGATCTGGAAGCACACCTGGCAGATGGTCTCGCCGGCCGACAGGTGCGAGATCATGTGGCGCACGTGGTCGTGTTTGAGGAAGGTGCCCTGGTCGCACACGGGACAGACGTAGCGGGCCATGCCCTTGTGCATGTCAGTGTGCAGCCGGAGCTGCCGCTCGCGAAGAAACTGCTTGCCGCACGTCTGGCAGGTGAACTGCTTCTCCTTGGTGTGGACGGTGTAGTGCTCCCTCAGGTGGCAGCGCTGGTAGAAGCCCTTGCCGCAGATGGCGCAGAAGTGCTTCCGCCGGTGGTCCGGCTCGACGGCGCCGTCCTCCGGCAGGGCGGGGCGGAACAGCTCTTGCTCGTGGCAGGCCAACGCGTGCTCCAGGGCCAGGCTCTCGCTCTGGAACAGCAGGCCGCAGTGGGGGCAGGCCAGATCACTGCCCTCCAGCAGTCCGTCGTCCATGGCCTGCACGTCCTCGGGCGGCGGCGAGTCGCCCTCCTCCCCGGGAGAGTCGGTGTCCACCCCTTGCGGTTCGCCGCAGCGCTCAGCGTGTTCCTGCAGTCGCCGGCCCTTGATTAGGACCTGACCGCACCTGCCACAGGCGCAGATGTGGCCCATGTGGCTGGAGATGTAGTGGGCGGACTGGTCCTCCTCAGAGAGCAGCTCCCCACACAGCTCGCACGGGGCAGTGTCCCCGTCCGGCTTCTCCTCTTTAATCTTGCACACCTTAGCAGGCGTCCCAGACTCCTCGTTGCCGGACAAGTGCCCCTCAAACGGCTCACCGCTGTCATCCATGGCTGAAAAACCGGCCTCTGCCTCCCGGTCAAATTTAACCGAGTCCCTCATGTTCTCCTTAAGGGCAATGTGTCTCGCATGAATCTCCCCTACCTGGACCATCTTAATGCCGTCCATTTCAGACACCACGCTGTCTTCTGGCTCCACTTTGACGGTGATATTCCTGGCAGACCCCGGCTCTTTTTCCGTGCCGGTTGCCACTGACCTTATCACGGTGTCGGAGTCTGACTTGTGGTCCGGCCAGTCGTCCTCGCCCTTGCAGACCACCCTGGCCTCCTCCATCCCATCTGAGGCTGAGCTCTCTGCCTTGCTGGAGTCGTTGTCGGCCTCTGCGCTGGTCCTGGGGACCTGGAAAGCCTTGCGGTTCGTGCAGGTCAGGATGTGCTCGATCAGCAGCTTCTCACAGCTGAAGACAAAGCCACAGTCGTCACAGGTGTACGTGCGCCCGAAACGGGGGCGTTCTTTCAACGTGGCACTCCGACCTCCGGGCCTCTTGCGCAGGTCACAGGGCTGCTCGGCCACACTGTCTAGAAAAGGAGATGACGCCGCCACGACCAAATGCGCCGGCACATCCTCCACCACAAGGGGCGGCCTGCTGGCTGGAACAGGGACGCTGGGTCGCACAGGCACCGGAACAATGGCAACTTTGGGCAAACCCTTGGGCTCGCCCTCTGCGGCGCTTGGCTTCTGTTGCTCATACATGCGGACCCCGAACATCATTTTCCCAGTAGTGGCAGGGGCCGCAGAGGACGAGGAGCTGGAGGAGGTGGTGGAGGAGGAAGAAGAGGCAGAAGAAGAAGGTGTGAGGTTGGAGGCACTCCTGATGTCTCGGAGGTCCTCCAGGGAGTCGGGGATGTAGTACATCTGTAGGTAGGCCATGGAGGCCTTGAGCTCCTCGAACTCGTAGCTGCCCACCACGATGCGGCCCAGGTACATGAGCTGCAGAATGAAGTCAAAGCACTCGGCGCTGATCTGCATGTTGCTGAGGTCCATGCGTGCCGTCCCCTCCTGGTCTCGGATGAACATCATGCGGAAGTAGGAACTGCATGCAGCCAGCACTGCTTTATGGGCTCGGAAGTAGATATCGCCGATGGCGATGCAGCAGTCGCACAGGAAGCCCCACTCTCGCTGGTTGTTGAGCTGCTGCAGGACGTGCTCGCTGTGGCTTGGCCGCGCCATCACCCTGGATGAGATGCGGGGGGAACAGCCGAGAATTAGAAATTCAACAGGGCAGTCCAAAGATGTGAAAAAACAGCAGGCCGGCACCAAATTGGCTTTTTCTGTTTGACTAATATATCTTTAAAATACACCAAGAGAATACAAATATTACCCACCAAACACAAGATGGCAACTGAATGGTAGGCTGTGGCTACTTAAAAAGTATATATCTCCCATGGCTTATACATTCACAAAACAGTGAAACTTTTCATGTTGCAGTGCATATTTAAAGACTTTGTGGCACATAACTAAACCACCAAAAGCGAAACTGAAAAATAACACTAGCCAAAGTTGTATGCCAATAACAAACTTGATAACTGTGATGAAAAGAGGAAGCATTTGTGAAATAATAACATTGACAATTCATTCAAAGTGGTGGGATTGTTCATTTTGGCAAATAATTATAATATGAGAAACGCCAGTGCAAACAGACAGATTAAACATCCTATCTCCACTACGACACAGGTACGCATTCGTTGTGTTAGCCTACAGATGAAATAAGATACGATTAGCTACAAGCATTTGTGAAAGTGCACAGCAATTAGCTTGACGCACACTTGTAACAAATACGGAGAGTCATATTCTGGTGACATGATCATTGACACATGCTGTGTTTTAACAACAGCAAAACATATCGCTTGTGTAATGATCTTTTCCGGTAGCGTTATGGTCTACCGACACTATATTAGCAAACTATTAGCTAGAGTGTAGGTGCCTCCAGTGCACATGTACCACTGTAGTATGGGATAAACTCCTTTTTCGTCTCTATGCCAACAAAGCATGAATGCCTGAAAAAAGTAGTTCTTTAGTGAATTGAATGAAAAATGAGGAATTACAGATTTCTACAGTAGTACAGAAGATGCCGTGCATGGTATGAATGAGAACCTTGACCCTCAAATCATAGGAAAACGCACTGCTGTTTTCATTGTAATCTTGTTTGGTTCAGAAGACGACACAAAACACACTGTACTGTCAAGGTGGTATTGCAAAATGGCCCCCACTGTGGCCAAGTGATAGTTTTTAGTTTTAGAATGTCTACCTTTCTGAAAATGTTCAGGGCCGACAACTTTACATGTGTACTAAATGTCACACTTTTATTCAAAATGTGAAAACATTTCCTTTTAATGTGGAATACTGGCTGCACTGCAGAATGTTTACAACCACTCGGGAAACATTGGTAAATAGTGTTATGGTCCCCTACCCAGTTTGCTGGGAGAGTTTGCCTTGTTCGGTGTCTGCGTAAGATGCAGTTGTAGCATAGGCCCATAGACTATGACACAGAATGCACTTGTGGTGAACTAAGTTGGCCACAGTCACACTGTTTGTCCAACAGCTGTAGAATACCCTGCATTCTATCAACGGTCAACCTTGATCAATGTGAAGTGAAGAGATTCCCTCTTTTTTGTCTCAAAATAGCTGCTTCTTTGTCGGGATCCTGGACTCGTCGACGGCTCAAATAGAGGTTTACATCCCGCCCACGCATTGTCATTGGCCTATTTTTGAGCCTCAGTCGTGCGGGCATGGCAACTGTTAATAATAACGTATTAAAAGTAAAGATCAACTGATTCCGATCAAAGCGACATAATGAGTCATTTTATATTACTTGTTGGAAAATATCACGGGCCCCTAAACGAAGTGAAACCAAAATGGAGAGAGCTCCATGGCAGTGTTGTCGGAAATCTCACGCAAGCACGCACTGCCACCCCCGCGCTACTCCCGCATTCACGCTATGAGAAAAAAAGGCACAGCAGGGTTTTTCCGAACGCAGGAATGTTTACTCTGAAAACGCTGAATAAATACTCACCGACAATTAATGGGACCAAATGTTGATGTAGTAAAACTCAAGTTGGGGTGTACTGTCTAGAAGTTCCACCTGAACCGCTTTTATCCAAGCATAAAGTTGTGACGAGAATAATCGCGAGGGCGAAGCCCCTTCTGCAGCACGGATGAAAGAACTTCCGCACAGCCGCTCTGTGAGCTCGTTCACCGCACTGAGCGAGATCCAACCCCACTCACGCAAATCCAACCCTCTCGAGACTGGGTGTACAGTAGGCATGCAAACATTACTCATCTGCAGGTAAAATGGGCGAACCTAGTAACGTTTGAATGTGAAAAGGACAGAGGATAATGGGGTTAAAGCACCAAGTCATCTTTAATAAAAAGCGGATATCTTCCCCCAATATGATTTAGTTTATTACCTATTGATTGACATGCAAAGATGTTTAGTAAAATGGGCTACACACACGATATAATGTTTATGTACACATGATTTTTCACAGAACGCGAACTTATTGAATTTTACATTGTTTTCAGCCTCAAGGCAAATTAGAAGGAGCATTACATTTCACTAATGTTTGCGACTTAGGCTGTATACCTGATTTGAACTTTAAGCGGGTCAGACATTAAGCCTTGCTCATATTACGATCTGGTTTCTTCTGCAAAGTTTATTAACCAACAATATGTTTTATTCGTAAATTAATACACGCTTATCCTGTATATATAAAAACATGTACGATCCCTGCCTGCATGAGTAATTTGTACAGAAAATTAAAAAAATCTACCGGACGGCAAATATAGCCTACTACAGTATAGTCACGTGACGAATAACCAGCTCGGTTGCACAGTTGACAATCACATAACAAGACGCGCGAGACAGTACGAGAATTTCTGTGCAGCAACAAATAGGCTACGAATGAAATATAAACCAATATTTCTCAAATAGGTGGTAAGAAAGTCTTACAATTTTCGTATATGCTTTGTTTTGCAAATAAAAGGAGAGGTCAAAATGCATGCAATAGTGCCACCGTGGGTTATTGAGGCTGTGCACGGTTTTAGATTCTGGTTTCAAGGAACACTTGATTCGGTCGGCAGGAACACTTGATACAACGCAGACGTGTGTGAATCGATGTGTTGCTGTCGTGAAACAAGCTGGCGAATGTATCTTAAAACTGGGTGTAGATTAGGCTGCATAAGGACCGGCGCATTTACCCATCTTTTAGGATATTATTTCAGTCATTTGTGTATTTCATTCGTTGAAAGCTTACCCTTTTAAACAGGTCACAGTACCTATCTGTCGCCGTTGCAGAATACATGCTTTGTTTCTATGTATGAGTCTGAAATGTATTGTCCAATTTGCGTTGAAGTAGACCGAATGGGAAACATTTGAACGGGTTTCCACAGTATTGACATGCCTGATAAATTGTAGCAATGTAACACTACATGACCGGCGCTCGATCTTGTACATCTTGACGAAGTCTACAGGGAACCGTTCATTTATTTTCTCAAAATAAGTAATTTGGTTCCTTTACCACAATGCTTCTAGTGTCAATGATGTCACATCTGACTGAAACTATTTTTGCCAGGACATGTTCTTAGAAAGTTACTCACCCGCCAACATCTGCCCAGAAGTCAATTTTTGGGCATCTTTTTAATTTTCATTGACCAGCAGAGTACGCCATTGTTTCAGCATCACCTTAAGAAATTCCTCTGTGCGTGTGTCAGAAGCGTGACATTTTATGAACACGTGGGTTTTTTAGAGGGCAGGAGAAGTTTGATCAGATGGAACCACATTGTGTCAGATCTGACCAGGGTTCCAGTAGTATGTAGTATTTGTACATTTTCAAATGTATTGCGCGTATCTGGCCGACGGAACTAGTAAGTGCAAACCCCGAACCAAGGCATTAAAATTCTGTGAATATTATTTTAACCCTGGTCTGCTCAATGTATCCTGACTTCATGTTCATAATATTAATGAAAGTGTTTGTGTGTGTGTGACAGGAGGTCGTGTCGGGGTTGTCATGGACGTGTCCAACCATAGCCTGTTCCTCCTGCAGCAGCTAAACGTCCAAAGGGAGTTTGGATTCCTGTGCGACTGCACAGTTGCCATCGGCAACGTGTACTTTAAGGCCCACCGGGCAGTCCTGGCGGCCTTCTCCAACTACTTCAAGATGATCTTCATTCATCAGTCAAGGTTTGGTCCGCACCGTACCACCGTTACTGTCTATAGCCCAAATAAACTGTAGTCAGGCTACCATTGAGGACGCCAAGGTCATGTCCTCGGTATGTTTAAATACTTTTTACCCGCGGAATAAAGGTAACGTGCTGATCAAATTCTAAAGCGAAGATGTTATACAATTCAAGATCACCACCTGGTTGCATCATTGCCATCGCGATGACAGTGTTGTGAAGTGAATGATGCCAGGCAGGCAGAAGGTGCTTTTGGCTTCATAAAAGATTTCCTTGCTTTAGCAAAGACGTTCCACGCCCGGTTCTTTTCTGGTGTTGCGCGGGTTGACGAAGATTCGTTGCAGTGTTGCGGGAGAAGTAGGCTAATATAGTCAATAATTAGTCAAAGACTGACGATAAAGAAAACAACTTCGAGACGTAGCTAGAGAAATATACTGTTTTAGTTATTTGACAATAACTCCTGTGCCAGCTAAATGTCATTCATGTTTCCATATCACCTGTCCGTCGCGAGAGAGCGTCAGGGGAGGCGCGGAAGTAATTGGATATCAGTAGGCTAATCTATGTACAGCTCTGGAAAGAATTATGAGACCACTCCTAATTTTCTTAAATCAGCATCTCTACGTGTATGGCAGCCAATTAATTACAGTGTCTGTTATATTCCAGCACAGGCACACCTCATACTTAATGAGGTACCGATTATGTGATTACCTGAACCAAATCTAATTTAAGGTATAAAAACCACTACTGTGGTCATCACTATCCTCGTGCAATAGGGTCAGCTGGATGGCAAAAACAGTGCAAGTAGTACTTTAAAGGTAATTTGGATTAAAATAACTATTCAGCATGACAAAAGAGTTGAAAAGAAAAGCTTTGAGTTAGGATAAGCAGGGTTCGATCCTTCCATCCTGAAAATTTCAAAGACTGCAGTTCATAAGAACAAGGTCAAGCAACAGACATTGGAGACAATGAGGCTACCGACTGGCAGAGGGTGAAAACGACTGTCCACTGACAGAGATGACCGTCAACTCATTCAAATGTCACTCCACAACCGTAGTATGATATCAAGTGACCTACAAAACATTTCAAACAGCAGCTAGGGTGAAGTGCATGGCTCCTAGGGGCAGGGCTGACAATGTGAAAAGGTAGAAAAAAGCCCCTCACCACTCAGATACAAAGAAGAGCCGGCCTGAAGTTTGCAAACGACAACGAGGATTGGAACATAGAGGAATGGAGTAAGGTCATCTTCTCAATTTTTAGCTTTGCCCAACACCTGGTCGTCTAATGGTTAGACGGAGACCTGGAGAGGCCTACAAGCAACAATGTCTCACACCCACTGGGAAATATGGTGGAGGATCAGTGATGTCTGGGGATGCTTCAGCAAGGCTGATTTTTCTTTGTGTAGGACACATGAATCAAGCCAAGTACAAGGATTTCCTGGAATAGTAAAACCAGAGAAATTGATAATTTTGCAGTGGTTTCTTTTTTACAGAACTGTATAAATTTCTTTCCACATTTAATGGTCAGCACAGTGGAACACGGACTTAGCTACTGGCTAGTAATGTTACTTCATAGTTGTTGACTGCTACTGTAGATATCGTGGCGCTGTCTAGTTTTCGTATTCGCAGGACTTATAATCAGAACATTTGACTATATCCTTGCAGGTTATAATGTATAGCTTCAATATAGGGACCTTAAAACAGGTATTGACAAATATACACCAGGATGCATGGGTAAATAGTTGATTACAGATACAGTGCTGGTGCTGCTTGTTATGAATGCAGCCTACAGTACTTGAATAGTTAATGTAGGCGTCATACTCTGTGTATGTAAAAATGGCAGTGTCGCGTGTCGGTCACATCGCAAGTCTGCAGCGAGTGCATTTATAAATATTACACCGAACTGACACTATATGATTGGAAATAGGACATGTAAATGTGTTCTCATTCAAATGCAAATGTTCTCTCTCGTTGTCCACCATCATCTTTACAGTGAGTGCATTAAGATCCAACCCACGGACATACAGCCGGACGTTTTCAGCTACCTGCTCCACATCATGTATACCGGGATGGGCCCAAAGCAGCCGGTGGACCAGGGCCGCCTGCAGGAGGGCATCAAGTTCCTCCACGCCTATCAACTGTGCCGTAAGCCTGGTGAGGGAGGGTCTGACACCGCCACGGCCGACCTAGTCCGAATGTCCAACCTCTATGGCATTCAGATCTCCTCCCAGTTGGCTAACAAGGAGGGCACTGGGGGCTCTAAAGGTAGCGCCGGTGCCCGGGGAGGGGGCGTCCCTGAGGACGGGTGTTCATCCACCCGGACGGGCCGCTCCCACGCGGCTCCGTTTTCGATGACCGTGGGAATGGAGGGCGTGCCCTCCTCAGACCGCCAGCCTTTCTCCGGCCTCCTGCACGGCGTCTCCTCCGTGGCTTCCGGGGATGACTCGGACATCTCCACGCGCATCAAGCAGGAGAGGGTGGAGGAGGAGGAGGGAGAGGAGAGCCACCCCGCACCGGGTGGGGGAGGTTCCCCGACCTCTTCTTCAGCTCAGGGGGGCAGCCCATGCCAGGGCCTGCTGTTCAAAGACGGTCCCCTGGCGCTGCTGTGCCCCCGCTGCGGTGAGTGCTGTTCATCCCAGGAGGGTCTCCGCGAGCACCTGTTCAGCCACACCGCCTGCGCCCTGGACCCCAGCGGGCTGATGGAGGGCCTCTCCCAAGGCGTGGGGGGGGACCCGGAGGGCCCCGAGGAGCAGGTGGGGGGTGGGCGGGATCACCTAGACGCGGGCTGTCTTGAGAAAGCCCTGAGACAAAGCCAAGCGCTGGCCGACGAGCTAGCCGCCGAGCTAAGGAGGAGCCGGGAAGGCATAGCGGGCGGCGTCAGTCCGCCCCCCGCCCCCGCCACCGCCACAAGTTACACGCGAAAACGCAAGATCGCCTGTGCCGTGTGCAGCCTGCGGTTCGCTCAGAAGAGCCAGCTGCAGGAGCACATGTTCACGCACACGGGCAAGCCCTCGCGGTACCACCGCTACAGCCGCCTCTGCAGCCAGCTCATCCACGCCTCGGGGCACTTCTGCGAGGGACCACTGGAGGGCGGCGGTGGTGTCGGGGTGGCCGCGAGCACTACCGCGGTCCTGCCCGAGGAGGCCAACCGGGAAGCCCAGGACAATGGCAGCTCCTGCTACTCACTAGACTCAGAGATCTCGCAGGGGAGCGTGGACGAAAGCGAAAACAAAGTGTAGAAGGGTGCGGAAACACTTGAAGTTGATCGTCGGTTTCTTGGTTGCCTGTTGTGAAATGCTGGATCTGATCACCCTGTGAGCGTGAGAGTTTGTGTTCCCATGCAGTATTTTGTTGAAAATCCCCTGATTGCCGAAGATGATTTGTAAGAACTATGTATTGTTACATGGTCACTGACAAACGTTCTTCTCTGATAGATATGCTGGGATAGGGGCTCTCAAATAAC
Organism: Esox niger; assembly: GCA_016801105.1. Classification (NCBI taxonomy): domain Eukaryota; kingdom Metazoa; phylum Chordata; class Actinopteri; order Esociformes; family Esocidae; genus Esox; species Esox niger. The sequence continues at coordinate 16,628 of JACXGJ010005859.1, read as the reverse complement.
AAGTGTTGTTGACATACCTGGTAAGTTTCCTCTCTGCACTCTGGGTCGTGTTCATTCGGGCCCACTGTTATAAGACTTTTACAGTGTCTCTCGATATTTCTTTTACAGATGGAACATCCCGTTTTACTTTCTCAGTTTGTTTTCAGTTTCATTCCAACCCAACTCATTAATTACTTTTCGACAGTATCCTGGTTATATCTTGTCCTTTGTCAATATCGCTGATCTCTGTCAGGTGTGATTCCAGTGTAAAGCGTATATTCCTTTTGTTCAGTGATGATCTGAATAGAATAGCATATAGAAACCACTTTGTTTTAAAAGACGAATGTGTTCTCGCACAGTTATCATATTTCATCGGGTGATATTGATCAGGAATTAGTATACACTATGTATCTGTTGTATCTGTATCTTGCACTTTCAGAAATAATTGGGTATTGAAAGGGATCCTGATGAGTTATTGATGTTTGTCAGGGTTACAGGAATTTGGAAAGGACAAGTTCTTACCAACACACTGCAATACACAATTGTAATATGGTATATAATCATGTTATGTGCCAAAATGTGCAAAATAGCAGAGAAATTGGATGTTCAGCTCCACCTTCAACTTTAATGTAAGTTATTGTCTATCCTACTACCTACCAAAGTGAACAGACTATGACCTTGAGTCATCCTATAACCTATCCAGCTGGTAAAACTGGGGCCATGTGTCAAGCATCACTTGAGCGTTGATAAAAAAATTGGTTCGCCCATTTCTCCATCCCAAAGGCAATAATTATTTAAAAAAATGTCTCCTGCTCAGGAGGTCAAAATAGCAGTTAAATAGCAAGGGCTGTAGCGGTATTTAGATATATAGAGGATACTTTTTGAATGTGATTGATCCTTAAACAGATTTCAACACTATAGCGGATACATTTTTACTCTGAGTAACTGAAAGAGATTCTCTGATCTGCGTTGGTGCTTCTACAGCTTTATAATAGTAGGATTGTAGTTGAACATTTGATGGACATGTGGCCATGTATATGTGAATGAAGGAATGCATCTGGTAATGTTGTGCCAGGGGTCTTAATGTATTGTCATAGACGGTATAAACCTATTGACCTATTGAAAATGTGAGATTTGCCTTTCTGGGTTTGTTAACTTTTGTCCGGTCGGTCTGTGATCTCTGCTGTGTTTGAACTGTCATTAACCCTTACTGTGGTTTCATGTTTTGTACATCTGTGTCAATTTTCTTTCCATACATGACAAATGTTTGGTAAATAAATGTCTTTTTTTAGAGACTGTCCAGTAGCTCTTTTTATTCATGAAAACCATTATGAAATTCCTCTTCTCTCTCTCATTATTCTCACATTTGCATTCAAGACATTTTGCAGATATTTGTATTCAAAGCCGCATCGTTAACAGAGACTAGAGCAGACATGCATAGCAGACATACAGCACATTAGACAGGATACCTAGCATAGATATAGTAAATTAGACAGGGTACGTAGAGTTGACATACAGTAGACAGGGAAAAAGTGGTCTTGCGTAGTCAAACTTACTTCAGCTGGGGGGGAGGTGCCAACCACTACTGCAGTCCCTACGGGTCCACGGGGGGCCCAGTGTCGGCAGGTTTTAGTTTTTTCTTATAAACTGATTCCCAGTTCAGACCTAAACAACCGGGTGAGGGTAGAAACTTACCGATTAGTGACCCGTGCATACTGTTCTACTGCCTCCTACTGGCGGACAGCATGAGTGCACTTGAAGAGGAAAGCCCTGGGAGGACAGGTGTATCTGTAGAATAAAGTAGCATGAAAAAACGAATATCTCTCAAATAGCAGAAAAACATAATTTAACAGAATGTTTTTGGGAAGCACAGTGCATCTGGGGCCAAGCTTCCGTGCCATTGCAGTTACAACATCGTACCACCAGAGGCCACTCCTCTCTACGTCATTCTTGGCGGTCTCCACTATCTGCCTTCTTCTTACCCTTTTCTCCCTTCTCTGAAAAGGATTTTGCCATGGATGTCTGCTTTCGGATCCACGATGAGGAGTGTGCATGTACACACTTGTGTGAAGAGTGGAGAATTGGGACGCAGACCAGGTCCTTTGCATGAAGAAGGGTGACAGAACAGCTACACAGAATGTTTTATTCACCCCTCTGGGGATCTCAACATTGAAATATTACAACAGACAGACGGGTTATTCTCAAGCTGTGTGCTAAGTATATTTCTATTCCATCTAGAACAACTGGGGTGCTGGACCCCATTGAACTCTTTATAGTTTAATGTTAATACCAAAATGTAAAATATATTAATGCAATATTATATATATATATATATATATATATATATATATATATATATATGTGTTTGTGGTGGTGAACAGTGTCTCATCCCCATCCAGAGTTGGCGAGGTCGTTCTGGGTCAAAGGTTGCATGACCTCTAGCAGCTCTTGCGGTAGGCAGGATGCCTGACAGCTCTTCTGCAGTTGTAATTCGGTGAATGTGTTCTCCTTCAAGCGTGAAGTTTGATGAGAAGTGTAGCTTGAAAAGTCTGCTTTGGAGGACAGGTCTGCATCTCTGACTCACCAGCCTGCTTATTCTGCCATCTATTCTGAATAGACATTCTGCTATAAATTAATACTGAACAGATGCTGTGAGGAATAGTGATCAGTGGCAAACTATCACAGACGAATGGGATTATATGATGCTTCTTAACGATCTAGTAAGAAACAGAGGTGTGTTGCTCAAAACTGGTAGTTGCTTAGTGACAGGTACTGTAGGTTAAAATTAAATAAAACATATCTTTATTGCTATAGAAACAAAACAGCTCCGACTTCACACGAGAGAAAATCATTTTCACATGCCGAAACTAAAAACAGTGGAAGTGTCATGATGTTTTTTAAAAGAACATAGTTCTATTGATAACTGTATATTTACCAGCACTTCATGCACATTTAACAATAATAAACATCGACATAAATGTTTTCCCAAATGTATTTAAAGTTATTCTGAGGGGGTTAATAGGAAAAACATAAAAGTACAAGAAATCAAACAGATTAATCACCTAACTTCACAATATAATTAACATCAATTACATCATCTTTTCACAATATAAAATGACTGTCAACACCATTGACTGGTGAGATTAACAGCTACCGAACCAGGTACCAGAAGGAGAGATCACACACTGCTCATTGTCCTATCATACTGTTATTTTGATGACACATTGTTGTTAGTCAGAAAGCCAGGGGTCCACTTCAAATGATGTCAACTGGGAGCAATTTAGGAAATGCAGTGCAGTTCGCCTTACATTACCCCACCTCCGTGGAGACCCATGGGAAACCGACACTAAGACCAGCATCTACTGGTTGAATCTAGTGACCCCCGAGACTGACATATTGTTTGTTTTCAAGTACATAGAAATATACACTGAAAACCGAATGATACGTTAGAACAACAGAATCACATTAAATCTGGGGTTTGGTTGCATTTTTTTCAAGAAGAACCAGTCAATGTGTATTTGGAAGAATATCTGTAACACTCACACAGAAAAATGACAACACAGCTTTTTGGCAACCAACGTACTTCATACTCTCTAAACGACAAGATAAATGTATGCTTAAACATCTATTATACAGCATATAACCATACACCATATTGAGTTTGCAAGACACTAGTCACTGAAACCCACTCATCATGTGAAGTAGTCACCATGTCTTTATTAAACATTTTATTATAAATGACCTATACCTTCTTCAGACTCAGAGATAAACTGTACCACTGTATCTGAAATGCTGGGAGTCCTTTGGGTTAGTAATCTGTAATTAAAGCATGTTAATACTTGGTGTATAGCCCGGGTTGTGTTAGTTATACAAAATGCAGAAAAAAGTATTCAAGTCGTGACTACTGGTCCAATGAGAAAACATATTTTCATATCCAACCTTTTTTCCAAAAATGTTACTGTATAAAATGGAATTAAAAACAGAATGCTAAGATGTGCAAATCATTTGAACTATATATTCAATAGCATATAGTACAAAGACAACACATCAAATGTTGAAACTTAATTGGCTACGTGTCAGTAAATTATTAGGTAAAAAAAGAACAACCCCTCCCCATCTTTATTTATTTAAGAAATAAAGATGGGGAGGGGTTCACCACTCTGTGAAAGACCGCACAGGCAAATGGTGCAACAATCTAAGATTTTGGGGATCTCATCATCTACAGTATATTGGATGGCCGTGCACATCTGTGACCATTAATGTTGAACAATATATACAGAGCAACAAATGCAGCCATCCAGGCCATTACTTTTTCAGATGGGGCCTTGCTTATTTCAACAAGACAATGCCAGATCACATTCTGCATGTATAATAACAGCATGGCTCTGTAGTAAAAGAGTCCAGGTGCTAAACTGGCCTGCAGTCCAGTCCTGTCCTCTCTCCAAATCATTTGGTCCTTTATGTAACGAAAAATATGCCAAAAAAGACACCGAACTATTGAGCAGCTGAAATACAAATCAAGCAAAAATGGGAAAACATTTCACTTTCAAAACTACAGAAATTGGTCTCCTCAGTTCCCAGACGCTTAGAGTGTTGTTAAAAGTAGAAGACATGAAACACAGTAATAAACATGCTCCTGTGCCAAACATTTTGAAACATGTTGCTGGCATTAAATAAAAAATGTGCACATCATTGCATCCTGTTTTTATTTGCATTTTATGCAGCGTCCCAAGTTTTTTTGGAAACGGAGTTGTAAGTTAAAGGCCATCTTTGGGCCAAAATACAAAAACATTTGCTCTTAACTGTTTAATTAACAAATGCATGTGATGGAATGCTTTTTGGTGCCATTTATGTTCTAGGATCTGTAGTTACTGTTCCAAAAATACTCCTGTTAAAATGACGTATAGTAGTACTGTAAGGAGTGGGCAGCAGAGAAAACTTAGCCCCAATCTGGAGACTACAGGAGCCTGGCAAGTGGGAGTAAGGTACTAACGTCATCGAAAAAAAGGCACAACAGTTGTCTATTTTGCAAACTCGGGGCAACAGTTTTTTCACGCCCCCTAACACAATCTATAAAACGTTGTCCGTTGAGCGACTCCACGACGTTCCACAGGAAAGCTCAAGCGTGATCTCGACACTCTTGCGCCTCCCTGTGGACAACGACGGGAGTGCCGTTCTGCTCCACTGCGAGTTGCTCCATGGCGGCACTAATGGCCGCCTGGACTAGTGAGTGTGCCGTCTCTACTAGCAGACTCTCCTCACACAACAGGGGCCCACTCTCACCACTTCCCTCCCCCACGTCATTGCCATTCGGGGGGGCACTGTCTGTTTCACAGAGAGCAGACTGTACAACGCTGTTTCCATACATCGCTGACTGGACTGAGGACCGGTCAGTCCGAAAGATCTGATCACCCACTATAGCGCAGAACGTGCCGCCATTCTCCTCCCCAACATTTTGTGTAGAAATTATCGTATTTGAGTGTAAGGGATGCTCGTTAGTGTCCACGGCAACGCTGTTAGCCGTATCAATAATCGCACAGGCTGGCTGAGTAACCATGTCGTTTCCCAGGGACTGGATATCATGCAATTCATCTACTTGTATCTCGTTAGCGCCCATGACAACACCGATGACTCCGAGAACTGAGTCTGTGCCAGTGTCGGTAGAAGTCTCAGGTTCCAATATCACTGTTTCCTTGGGACAGCTCAATGGGCCGGTCTGGGTGTCTACTGTGGCTATTCCTTGTCTTGCTAATGTTGTCGGTATGGGCCTCTGTAAAGGTGACATCTGGCTAGTTGTAGTGGCGTTTGGGCCTATGTCATTTGGCTGCAGGGCAATCACTTCTGCATTCACTGTCACTCTCTCTAAACACGGCCCTGTAACCTCACTCAGCCCTTCCAGAAGTGTGATCCCCTGGAGGGCAGCTGGAGACTGCTGTCCCTCGTCTTGGCTCCTATTTAACTCTACTTTAGTATCCTTGTTGCCCGGGCACTGAGTGTCCTTGCTTTGCAGAAGAAAAGCAGATGAAGTTGCCTTTCTTTCACACATCAGAAGACGCTGGCACCTCTTCCTGAAGGTCACTGCCGGTTGTAGTGGGACATCTTCTGAGACTTCCTGTACAACACTTCCCTGTCTTGGCTGTTGGCGTCGGACATTGGATGCTGTCAATAAACGTTTGAAGGTTGGCCACGGACGAATATTAAACCTGCGTCTCCTTTTCATGACACTGTCAACACACCTGTCACTCAGGGAGATGGCGTCGTCCCGTGTTGACTTTGCATGAGTGAGCATACGTCTGTCAGTTTGTACCTGGTTGCCATCCTGGGCTGTAGCGTACTTCCTCGGTCTCCTAATGCAAATGAGAGCTGGGGAAAACATCCTTTTCCAGCCACGTCCAGTCAATTTCCCTGTTTTATAGTGTCCTTCCAATGGACCTTTGCTGGCTTGATTCTCTTCTGATCCAGTGCCCCAACTTGAAGGATCAAATGGTTGTTCAGAAGAAGCTCGTTCATCATCCATTTTGAAGGTTCTGTGGAGATTGTCTGAAGGTTCAGAAGGATGAGATGATTCCTTCTCTCCTGCTTCTATATTTGACTGCCTGGCGGTGGAATCGATTTGTGTGCCATTGTTGATGTTTTCTCTTTGGTTTCTCTTCTTCGTTCTATCCTCAGACCGGTTACTTCCACGATTCATGGATTTAGATTTGCCCAAGAGGAGCCTGGGTGGGCCGGTCAATTTCCTCTTCAAGATAACCTTTTCCTGGCACTGTCCATCCTGGTCACTGTCAGATGCCATTGTTTTAAAAAGCTTGGATCAACTTCAATCTTCAACAAGTTAAATTCTCAAACCTGTGGAACATCAACAAAGAAAATCATTCAGGAAATGTGATAACATTTAATCAAGAGCGTTTAAGTACATACGTTAAGGCACCGTTTCTTACTGGACGGTAAAAAACATCTCTTACAGGTGAAAGAGTTTTGGCTTAAAGGGCAGTAAGTAGGATTTCGAATCTACACTGCAGCAATATATATGCAGCAGAAGCAGCAGATTAAGACTGCATCACCCTGGGCCACATGATAAACAAGACATTTCAGTTGTCCACATCATTTCCAATTGAACAAACAATGCAGACGATTCACATCTGCAGTTACAGGCCATCTCGGTTGACTGAAGAGTTGTCTGTACTTTTTAGCTTTTCAAAATGCAGTACATGGCTGTTTCCGTTATCCGAGACTAAATTAATCTGTGTAATAACATTACTTTACACATTCATTTGACTTATTTAATACCCCCATGTGTAATTCTTATCAATTCATCCGAAGTCAGAACATTTTAATAATATTTTATAATAGTGTCCTCTAGGAATTCATAATGCATATATTATGTCAGAAAGCCTAACATCTCTCAATTAATATTATCCAATGCATTTCAAGCTAATTACAGTAACAATAATACAAACTTTCAACTGACTATTCAATTTAATCACCGTATAATAAATATAATCATGCAAAGCACATGGGGCAATTTTGAGGAGGCTGAAATCACGCAGTAGTATATTGTCACAGCACATATTTTCTCTTTTATGTCGGATTGACAAATTATGTTTATATTTATGGCGCGAAAGAATCTTGACTCAACGCATGAAACGCGCACTCTCCCTTTCACGTGCGAAACGGACAGATGGCATGCTGCATGGTTGATTAACAAAAGGTACATATTTTAACGGTCAACAGTGTAAAAAAAAGTACAGCCTACCTGATGAAGCCTATCTTGGACGAGAAATGGAGTTGGACGTTACTGGATTATGTCAACCGCTAGTGAGAGTCACCAGTTTTCTTCAACTACTGAGCGCACTGCACACTTGCAAGACTTGCGTGAGCAACCTATGCAAAAGCCTCGCAAGACTGTAAGTAACGACCATATCAGCCAAGCTGCAGCCACGTAACGTACCGCCCAGTTTCCATGGAAACCAGGTGATTGGCAGTTTATAAATATATAAACTGTCAATCACCACATACATATAAATTAGGAAACTAAACATGCCTGAAAAGAGACCTAGTCCAAACGGCGGCCGAGGTCCCATCTGGAACCCTGCTATCGAGGACAGTGTAATGTTCAATAATAACCGTTCACCATCATCACTTGGTTGCGTCCTTGCTATTTTTATCAACACTGTTCAGAGTCTGTAGTCACATTGATAGTCAGAAGTTGGGGCTAGAGACCTCACCAGATGTCCCAGGTTTGGAAACCTTTCAGGCTCAGCCCAACCAAAAAGTGTTTAAAATGAAACACATGCTATAAAATCGAATCGTACACAACAAAAATGTGTTTTTTTCTCCCCGATGTCACCCGATGTCATGTTGTTCTGGTTCTTACCATGCAGAACCCTCAACCTGGAAGTCTGGACTGCATTCCTTACATTCTGGATCTCGATGGAAGTTGCAGGTGCCCCAGCTGCCTCAAGTTGTCGCTAGACCGCAACGAGACAAGGCAAATATATTTGCTGAATCAATTCCCCCAAAACAGGTGTAGCTGGTAAACAGTTCCCCCCTCCCTTGGACTATGCCACGAGCAGGATTAAATCAGAGATGATTCAGTAGTAGAAATCACTGCATGGGCTCAGGAACAGTTCCGAAAACATTTGCTTCCACAAATGCAAGTTAAAACTCTACCATGCAATGAATACAACTTATAGAAAGAAGATCCAGAAATGCCACCGCCTTCTCTGGGCCCCAACACATTTAAGTTGGACTAAGGCGAAGTGTAAAACTGTCCTGTGGTTTGACTAATCAGAATTTCTAATTATTTTTGGGAATCATGGACGGTGCGTCCTCCAGGCTTAAGAGGGAGCATCTGGCTTGTTATCAGCACAGTTCAAAAGCCAGAATCTGTGATGGTATGGGGGTGCATTAGTGCACATGGCATGGGTGACTTGCAAATTTGTAAAGACACCGTTAATGCTTAACAATATATACAGGTTTTGGAGATTTCTATTTGCATTTTACGCAGCAGCCCCATTTTTTGGGAAACAAGGATGACAAACCCCAACTATATGTCTAGCAAATCCCTGTGTGTGTCTATTAAACTGATGTGACCTCAACATATTTGTTTTGTCATTTATTTCCGTAAGGCCCTTTTGGCCCTTGGATCATGTGGGAGATAGGACAAAAGATATAAGATATTCCCACACACAGCCACGATTGGGTGATGTTCTATTACTCACTACAGATTCTGTGTCATGTCTGGGCCCAAAGCTCTCATCCACAAGACAACTGGGCAGTCGGTGAACATTTGAGAATACCTGTAATAACTGGCCTTGAAAAATCCAAAGTGTCGCTTGGTGATTTCAGACATCTCCCCTCTCATTCTTCTGCGAAGTTTTCCACAACACCTGTTATAAAAAATAAATAAGGAAGTTTCCTGGTAGTCAGTCCAATCCATTTAAAACAAAATGATTTGAATAGGTCAGGACTGCTGTCAATAACTGAGTAACAGGGAGTCTGGAGAAAAGTACATTAGTGTTGCTGTTTTTGATTGGTTGTATATCAGTAATATCTGATGACTGACACGTCTCCCTGGGCCTTAGTAGTGGGGTGTCTGTGAGTTGGTGTCACGATTGTGGAGGCAGAACGCAGATGCAGAGACGCGAGTATAGAAAACCACAGTTTAATTAGGGGGGGAAACAAAGCAGCATCTGATTGTGTTGAACAGCAAGCACAAACCCAATAATCCACACTGGGTGTGGACAAACACGGAACATAAAATGGTTCCCCAACTGGAGGCGAAGAGCTTCACCTGCCTCCAATTGGGGAGAACAAAACAGCTATAGAGGTCCCTACAGGCACCACTTTCTGTCCAGTCCTGACTATGGCCCCAGCCCAGCGCAGAGATGGCATGGGGTCATAGCCAGGACGTGACAGTTGCTGACATCTAAGGCAGCTGATTGATAACAGACCTCAAGACGTTTCTTCCTGTCTGAGTTTGTGTATTCAGCACCTCGGTTGTCTTTTGTACTCTTTGCATATTATGTTTATTTTCTGTAGTGTTTTTTCCATCACTGACTATTAATAATAACTAATTAATTGATTAGAATGCATTACACCCTATCTGGATGGTTGTTTCACCTGGCTTTCTTAAATGTCAGCACTAAAATAAAATATAAAACAATATATTATATTAATCACTTACTTCATTTATTGAATGCAGTCATCGATACAGTCTTTCTGGCCTTGGGTGAGTGTGCGTGTTTGTGTTTTTGTCTGAATCAAAACAGTGTGTGTTAATGTGGAAGTTACCAATGTCTGTGAGTGTTTGTGTGCTTTACAAATGCTGGACAACATGCCTGTGTCTGCAGGAGCAAATGCATAACATGACCGGGTCTGCAGGAGCAAATGCATAACATGCCCGGGTCTGCAGGAACAAATGCATAACATGCCCTGGTCTCCAGGAGCAAATGCATAACATGCCCGGGTCTGCAGGAACAAATGCATAACATGCCCGGGTCACCAGGGGCAAATGCATAACATGCCTGGATCTGCATGAGCAAATGCATAACATGCCCGGGTCTCCAGGAGCAACTGCATAACATGCCCGGGTCTGCAGGAGCAAATGCATAACATGCCCTGGTCTCCAGGAGCAAATGCATAACATGCCCTAACAACGCCCTCCCACTGAGGAAGCTAATGGACCTGGTTTGGGCATTTGCTAGCTTTAGCTCGTCAGAGTCGTAGCGGGCAGATCGATTCTCTCCAGATGCTGTGGTGGCTACGACGGGGGGAAAAGGCGAACGGCAACCTAGCCACATGTGTAGGCAATCACAGCAAATATTTGGTGCCACTTCACCGGGCTAGTCTCAGTTGTCTTAAACCCCTGGGGTGTGCTAAAATAACAATCAGAGACCCACCCAATTTTAGTAAACGATGAAGTGGAGGAAATAACTCTAAGACTCACCGTCTTCATGCACATTGGGAGTGCAAAGACATTATTCATCTGGCCTCTCCTCAGACTGTTCTTTTTAGGGAGGAGAGGAAAATCCACTTTATAGTCCCCTGAATATTACATGAAACCAGTCAAAATCTATCAAGCCCTGTGATTCAGAGGAAAATTAGATTCGCAAATAAACGTCAAAAAGGAGAGAAGGAGATTTCAAGATACTGGAGGCCGTGAGCGGAAAACATGATTTGTGTCAGATATAGCAATGAGTATAGATTCCATATGGCAGGCAAATTGTAGACTAATATGTCATCCTCCCACGTTTGTCTGCGAGTGGGCAGCGTGCTTAAGAACAACACAAAATTATTGTCAATGGTCAATGAACAAATATGACAGCAGAATGAATGTGGACATGAGGTTCTGAGACATATTCAAACAGTTGTGTTTGCTCCCAAATTCATAAACAATAATTATATTAAGCCCTTTGTACAACCGTTGTCACAAAGTGCTTGTACAGATGTCCTGGCTAAAACCTCAGAAAGCAATTACAAGAAATGTATGCACTCCCTAGTGGAGTTGGAACCTAGGAAGAAACCTAGGATGTAAACATGATCAGGTGAACTTGGACAACGAAAACCAGGTGGACTTGGACAGTGACAACCAGGTGGACTTGGACTGCGAAAACCAGGTGGACATTGAGAGTGACAACCAGATGGACTTGGACAGTGACAACCAGGTGGACTTTGACAGTGTTACCAGGTGGATTTGGACAAGCACAACCAGGTGGACTTGGACCGCGAAAACCAGGTGGACATTGAGAGTGACAACCAGGTGGACTTTGACAGTGTAACCAGGTGGATTTGGACAAGCACAACCAGAGGGACTTGGACAGGGACAACCAGGTGGACTTGGACCGTGACAACCAGGTAGACTTGGACAGTAACAACCAGGTGGATTGTGGGCAGGGACAAATAACACAAGTTCTCCATATCTAAGGTATGAACACAATCAGTGTTCACTAAATATCTCCAATGCGTTGATTTCCATGCCAGGGCTCCTAACCAACCTTGGTTTACACAGCCTTACTGCAGACGTGTAATCAACAACAGGAGATAAAAACAGGTAAAGTACAAGTGCTACCTTATATTATTTACCATGCAATCGCATCATCAACAGCGTCACTATGGCAACGGCAGGCTTTCTAAAAGGTCACAAAGAGATTTGCTTTTCTAACAAATGAGAAAGGTAGGATTTGATTCATAGGCTGCTGGATGGGGGGGAAGAAACACTTCAAATTGCTCTTCTTTGAAGGAAACACAAGCAGTATGGGCGTTTTCTGTGTGTTTGTTATGAACTGTCAATTCATTGAAGTTTCCTGGATGTGGCTTTCGTTCAGTTTGTCAACTAAGAGTTGAAACGTGACTCACAACTTCCAATTTGTTTTGGCCCTGTAGCTCATCTCAGTATTTGCTGTGATGCTTGTGTTGACACAATTTCTCTGAGTCTACCTTTAGCAATAACATTACAGAGTTGAAACACCTGACTTAGTAATGTCTTTCACATGAGATATATCTTATAATTGTGTTGGCCATGCTGTTTTTAAAAACGAACTAACATACATTTGTTTGTAAATATATTTTTATAGAATTTGATCAAAATTGTAGTAAATCTCAAGAGTAGTTAGAATGGTAGGAAGAGCAGCATAAACCACACATTCCTTTCTGCATCATTACTATCAAACTGGTCCATGAATTGTCCATATGCAATTTACATGTGTTTTAAGTGCACTTTATTTTCTTGTTTTTTGCTATCATGGAAAACATTAGGGGGATTACAAAAAATAACAACCATTTTGGATTAAAAAAAAAACATGTTGGTACGGTACAAAAACACAACGACCGGACAAACACTTTTGTGGCAAAACAGCATTTATGTATTAAGCTTGCAGGAATAAGAAAATTGGAATAAAGCTTTTCAGCAGAGTATCAGAAGATTAAATGGACATTGGTAGGCTAACTAATTCTCGGCAGCAGTGCTGGCAGGGGTCTATTCCTGGATATGCAGACTTCAAATGAGTCCCAAATTGTACCCTTTTCACAACATAGTACACTACTATTGACCACGGCCTATAGGGCCAAAAGCTGAAAACATAGTATACAGAGGAGACAGTGGTATTTGGGATGGACACTATCTCCAGACAACTGTCACAGGCTTAAAAAGAGATACAGGGAAAGATAGAGGTAGAGAAATAGACAAAGGCAGACAGGGAAGCAGGGAGAGCTAGAGAGGTATAGCAGTTAAGAGAGAGGGAGAAAGAGGTAGGAGGGAGCGAGGGAGCGAGGGAGCGAGGGAGAGAGAACTAGAGAGGGTGCGAGGGAGATAAAGACAGGTAGGGGAGTATTCGATTTCTACCCCAGAATCCAAATGAGAAGTTCAATATTTCCAGACCATTCACACAAAGACAGACACATTTTGTATACTTCTGCAGAAATAGTCTCATCTTACAGTATATCACAGCTCATCACAAGCCAAGGGGGGGAAACACCAAGAACATTTCCCAATAATTCCATTCATATGTTGGATATGTTTTAGTAGCATCTATGGGTTGTTTATGGGTCTGCTGTTAATATTTCCGTGTTTTGATCACTGGTTGTTTTTTGTTACTCTGGAGTTGACGGTTGACGTCCATGGCTGGAGGGGATGGACATCTTCATTACTCCTGAGATGAATGAGCCCTGAGGAAGAAAATCATTAAGACGAGTGTGAGAAGCACTGGTGGAAAATATGAGATGGGAGTGAGAGAGAAGAGGAGATGAGATAATGAAGGGAATAACTAGATAGGGAGAGAAACATGCTTGGGGGAGGAAAGAAGAAGAAAAACAGTATACAAATTAACTTCTGTCCAATCTATTAAAAGGGAGAGAGAGGTGGACTAGATATAGGGAGAGAGAAAAGAAGATGGAGAGAGTTAGAAGAAAATGGAGCAGGGGACAGATAGAAAGGGAGCAGACTGAGAGGGGAGAGCTAGAGTTAGAAGAGGGAAAGAGGAAGGGGTAGATATTAGAGGATGAGAGGGGAGAGATAGAGAGGAAGAGGGAGAGAGTGCGAGAGATTGAGAGGTGGTAGAGGGAGAGAAGAGCAGACAGAGAGGGTGAGAGAGATGGAGAGCTAGTTGGGGGAGAGAGGGGGAGCGATAGAGAGGTAGAAGAGGGAGAGATAGAGAGGTAGTAGGGGTAGAGTTAAAGATCAACAGGAGTAGCAGGTAGCCAATACAGTCAGCAATAGTAGCTTATCAATGTGTCTCCACATGAAACCCACCTGTCATGCCGAGGCAAAAAGTGTGCCCTATAGAAACCAGGGTAGCATTTGGGATTCAGTTACGGTATAATATCCCACAGGGCAAATGGACAGCATGTTTCATAACTGAGTTACTGCCTGAAACGTTGCTATGCGAAATGAGAAACGTTATCAAATGACACACCAGAGCGGATTTGCACAACAACACCCCGGTCATGATTGAATTAGGATTTCCATTGTGATTCTAATCAACTATCTCAAAGTGGTGGTGATTTGCTCATTCGTTCGTGTGCTCTGTAAACTTACCAAATAGGGGACAGGATCTACTTGCACTCTGTGCTGAGGTCGTTGTCATAGAAACAGGAGAAGCTTGGCGACTGGGCAGGTGTGTTATTCTGGTATGGGTTGGATGGAGGGAAAACAGATAGTTGATGGAAGAGGACCAGGTGTCTGCCAGAGAAGTTGGATACTCTGCTCTGTTGTCTGTCTACCCAGTTTCAGTAGACTACACAGCCTTGTGCTACATTTGCAGTCATACTTATCCATGTTATTGAAGCCATGGTGGTTGGCAACTTATAGCACAAACGACATCCAAGTTTTTTCTGACATCTACATGGAGGTCAGATACACTATATGGTTGTTACAGGACCCACGCTATAATACATTATAATGTATACTCAATAACACAACGTTCAAATCCCAAGTACAATTAATACACGGGTTCTAATAGATTTGTTTTCAAATTTGCCTTTTTTAGATAATGGAGGACTATCCTGTAGAACGAACGGAAGCTAGACATGGGTCCAGGGCAGAGGCTTTAACCATTCTGAAGGGGGGCACACGTCCAGGGCAGAGGCTTTAACCAGTCTGAAGGGGGACACGCGTCCAGGGCAGAGGCTTTAACTAGTCTGAAGGGGGACGCGCGTCCAGGGCAGAGGCTTTAACCCTGTGTGTCACTGATTCCATTTGTTCCTCCCACTGCAGATTCTTTCGTAGAGTGACTTAGAGGATTTTCACAAGTTCTCTCGTTTGCAGGTTTTTCCCCTCGATCATAAGGAAACAATGTGGGGCTAGGGTTCATACATTAGGGAGGGGACTAGCCCACACCAGCCCAAGACCCTTCTGAATACAATCCAATTTAAACATGGCCTTCTGTAGGCATACTGTATATATACTCTCAATGTTTCATTGGATTTTACAGTTAAAAACAAGCCTGGTTTCAAATGTTTTATTACTGTTTTGAATATTTGTGTACATTAATGCCTTGATAGTCACATAAATTAACAAAATGTCAGACTTAAAATACTTTATTAAGTGTATCTCTGTTGAAACTTATCAGTCAGTATTTCATGTTATAAAATCAGCATCAGCTTTTGGTTTGCAAAGAATATGTTTAATTGCATGTAAACCATTAAAGTATTTTGAACAGGTACCGTGCCACACCCACCCAGACACCTGTATTAATGATGTAAGCCCTGAGACGGTGTGATAGGCTGGGATGGCGGGGGGGTCTAGCGGCAACGACATGTCACTTGTCTTTATCTCGGAGCCAACGAGGGTGAGAAAGATGCTCTGTTGTTCTGTCCCTGAACAGGACATTAACCCCAGTTCCTCCCAGGTTGTCGGTGAAAACAGTCATGCTTATTTGCAGACTTATTTGGTAAAATAAATAAAAATCTTGATAGGACAGACAGCCGACAGCTGTGTCCCTCCCCGCCGATCCGTGTTCAGAACCTGAGTGCAACCTAGCAACTGTCATTAAAAATATCCTCTGGGTAATGTTGCGTATCAGCTTTGTCGACGCCACAACACTGCTCTGTCAGCTCACCCACACAGGTGAACACCTACCCGGAATTCAATCCAGTCACCTCTTCAGTGTGTGTGTGTGTGTGTGTGTGTGTGCGTGCGTGCGTGCGCGTGTGTGTGTGTGTGTGTGTGTTTTGTTTGTACATGTGGAAATGCAAGTGCTGGCACAGGGGTCTTCTGAGACCTCCTGATATATTTGAATGTGTCCTCTAAATTTATTGAAATACTGTGTTTAAAGACAAGTGGCTTCATTGTGCAATGGTTTTGTTCGTTTACTATATACAGTGGTCGGCAAAAGTTTGGGCAACCTTGTTAATTTCCATGATTTTCCTTCATAAATCGTCGGTCCTTTGGATGAAAAAAATCAGTTAAATATATCATATAGGAGACAAACACAGTGATATTAGAGAAGTGAACCGAAGTTTATACCATTTACAGGAAGTGTGCAATAATTGTTTGAACAAAATTAGGCATGTGCATAAATTTGGGCACTGTTGTCATTTTACTGATTTCAAAATCTTTAGAACCAATTATTGGAACTCAAAATTGGTTTGGGAAGCTCAGTGACCCTTGACCTACATACACAGGTGAACCCAATTATGAGAGAGTATTTAAG
>JACXGJ010005858.1:0-37051 GCA_016801105.1 Esox niger | reverse complement strand
TGTGTGTGTGTGTGTGTGTGTGTGTGTGTGTGTGTGTGTGTGTGTGTGTGTGTGTGTGTGTGGTTATTAGCAGTGATGGTAATAGAATAATTGTTTTATTAAATTAAAAGCATACCCCAACATTTCTGGAGTCTTTAATAAGAAGTAGTCTATGCTTACCTGGCAGAATTACTTTCTGACTGTTCACATCAAGTAGTTGGCATACTCCATGCTACAGAAGCAGCAGCCTCTTGTGCCCTTGAATAACTATACTCAACTCCTCCTTAGATGTTAAACACGTCATGGGTCTCCTGCTGGAGTTTAAGCAGTTTTCTGGTCTCAGAAAATCCAATGTAATATAAAAATGTAACACTTATTTAAAAAATATGAATATTTAAATGGGTTTACTGGAATTAGGTACAAAATTGATATAAATCAAGCAGAAATGAAGGTGGATTTAATTATTCACATAGGGATGGCTATGGAAAAATGACACATGTTTCAAGCGAATGGCCTATTTAAATACAGATCCTTGTGCTTGTTTCCTCTTTGCATGATGTGTCCTGACATGATTGCTTGTTTTATTGCAGAGGAATCATTCTGTTCCGTCCACTGCGTCTCAGCAACAAATTTGAAGAGAGCAGCATTAAGTTCAGCGGGGAAAAGTTCACCAATGCTAACATCAAGAAGTTCATCCAAGACAACATGTGAGTTTTACCAGTTTTTCTTGTTCTCTTAACTAAACAACTGGTAAACCTGCTTTCAGCGGGCTGCTTTATTTTCTGATGGAGTGGGACATAAACCTTGTGTCTGAAGGGTTAAAGAGGGCTGGATGATATATTGAATGAATTCAAATGTTTTAATGTGATGTTCCAAATGCCCATATCACTGTATTAGGCCATTACTTGCATGTTATGTTTTAGTCTCTCCTTTCTTCCTATGTGGTGTGTGTGCAAACACGTCTCATTTACATACACACGCACTCCTCACTTCCTCCCTCTAACTCACAACTAAGATAAAAGATGACTTCTTTGAATCTGATAGCAAGCAGATATAAATGTTTGCATTGTCAGGTTTGGTTCGTAATATATGGTCACACATTAAGATGTCACGTAACTGTAATAGAGAAGAACGTAACCTTGTGGTTTTCAAGTTGTGATATACAATACATCACAGGCAATTATTCAGGTATCTTTGTAATGTGTGGAGATCTCAATTGAATAGGGAGCTCATGTTTTGATTGCTCAGGCTCTTAGTTGATGCCTAGACCACTCAACCAGTTTCTTTGACACGTGTATCCTTTTATTTTGTCCTATCCCATCATTGAGCTTGGGGATTTCTCACATTAAGGAAGTGGTACTACTTCAAGCACCTTTTTTCTCTTCTGCCATCAGCTTTGGAATGTGCCCCCACATGACTGATGACAACAAAGACCAGCTGAAGGGCAAAGACCTGCTGGTGGCCTTCTACGATGTAGATTACGAGAAGAACCCCAAAGGATCCAACTACTGGAGGAACAGGTAAGGTTCCAGTGACTGTTAGTGGAACTAACTCTGTTTGGAAGGGGGTAAACAATAAAATCATTTCTGGTGGTTAACCCATTTTAAGTCTCCTCACTCATTCTTTTTGGATTTGCATTTCATCCCCTCTTGATCATACTTTTAAATGTTTTGTTAGAGAATTGCTGATTTGATTTCCAAAAGGGTTGAACTTCAGATTTCAGTTATTTTGACCAAATTAAAATGTGTGTGTATATAATATCTGTTGTCACTGATTCATAGTGATTATCAGTGAATCCTGGGATCCATGACAATGTTCAGAGGTGTTGTAATCATGAACCCAACTCCCTGTGTTATCTACAGGGTGATGAAAGTAGCCAAGGGCTTTCTGGATCAGGGGAAAAGGCTGAATTTCGCCGTGGCCAGCAAGACCAGCTTCAGCCAAGACCTGTCTGAGATGGGCTTGGAAGCCAGCTCTGGGGAATTGCCCGTGGTGGGCATCCGCACCGCCAAAGGAGACAAATATGTCATGACAGAGGAATTCTCGTAAGTGTCGCTCATCACCTGGCAACTCAAAAAGGCACTCCGGCAGTTCACTAGACTGCAGCCAGATGGTTGAATTTTGCCTCCCTTTTCTTAGCTTATCGAGTTACTATTTTTAAATTGGTTTTATCAGAGTAACCTTAAACAGTTTTTAGGGATTTTTGTGAGTTTTTTTTAAAATGGTCGAAAGGGGAATGTGAATCATTCTTGTCCTGCTCCCTCTACTAGTTTGTTTTACGAGATTCCCGTGTGACTGCATATGAGACACTCGTCCATCTCACTGACCTAATGAGAGAGTAATTTAACTTAATTCTGCTAACATGTGAAATTGGTCTTAGCTAGGCAACTACTGCATTGTGCTATGATAATTTTCTAAATTAGGAGGCAGAACGATAGAGCAAAGCAAGCAAGCAAGCAAGCAAACCAAAATAATAGTGACATTGACCATGATCTGACTGGTATTCAACTCTGGCTCTTGAACCCAGTTGCGCACCTTATTTTCATTGCAACACCCTAAACAGATTTATTTAGATCTGGGACACTAGTTGGATGAATTACTAATGGGAGGCTCTAGCCTTCATAGGGTAAGGGTTAAACACTGCTGGCCTATTATATCGCCATGAGATGCTATTTTTATTTTCCAATGAGCAATTTGAATGCCTGATCGTTATAAATGTACCTTGTTTAAAGGATGGATTTGCAAGACCAACACTTTAGCAATAGCCTCCGTTTCAGAATGGCTGGTATGTCATGACAAGTTTCAGTTTGTTTACCGATAATGGCTGTTCATGACTCTGATTAAATCAGTAAAGTTGTTGAGCTTCCCATCACTAGTCTTAATAGGCAGTATTAAAATCTATCATGCCAACAAGTAAGACATTTACAAAAAGTACAATTTAGTTGTTAAATCCACCCTTAGAAATTTTTTGTTTCCTTAAAAAAAGAAATGAACTACATTACCAAATTCATTGTCATGTACATATAAACAACTATGCCAAATACATTTTACTGTGATATCTGTGGGGTGTGACCAAATTATATGCTGCTGCCACCAACTGAAGGACACCAATGTCACCAGTAGAAAATGTTAATCTGGATCCCTACACTTCATATATGGTATACCTTGTGATTTCAGTTACAGAAATTAGTTGATGACTTTGTGTTCCTTAGTTTATTGATAATCTAAGAGCTAGCCATGTAACTGAGGAATTCAAGTTGAGTAGACTGTGTTGGTACAATCTGCCATGGACCACCAGACACTTCAAGTACCCTGAAAAAATGCTCTTTATTTAGGCTAGACAGAGCAAAACAAGCAAGGAAACTGAAATAATTGTGAAATTCACCATGATCAATGACTGGAATTCAACTCTGGCCCTCGAACCCAGTTCCACATTTAGATCTGGGACACCAGTTGGTTGAATTACATGTCGTGATACCAGAAATGTTGTAGTCGATACCTATACTAGTGAAAGTCCACGATTATCGATATTTAATTTGATACCATGGTAAAAACAAATCAACAGATGTATTTCACCTTACTAACTTTAATAAAAATACACTGGTGTGTAGCCTTCACATATTTAAAACAAACAGTACTGTGCATTAACTTTATGGCACAGCATTTCAGTTGCAGTACCCAGCCAAGACATAAAAAATAATAACAAAAAAGGTAAACATAGATCAGAAATAGAACACTGATCAGGCTCCAAGTATCAAGTCCAGCTTGCACTGGCATATAGCCTTAAAATTGCAAAGCACCTGACACAAATTGCAGAAATATATGAAATGTCCTGCTCAAACTACGAACTATACTGCTGTACATAAAAATAGCAAAAGAGTATACTATAGTAAGATGATATGCTACGATGTTGTGGAGTGTTTATTTTAATTTTTTTTCTTCAATTGACAACAATTGAATACCAATAGGTCCAACTTATTTTCCCAGTCATCCCCTCTCCTCCCCATGTAACTACTCCCCAGGATGTTGCTGCAAGTTAGGTTCTGTCAACTTAACTGGTGAAATAATCTAAGAATAATGTATGCCAGTTTCACATAAAAAGCAGAGGAAGCTTGTTACACTTATAACGAGGTACTACTAGTTTGATACATGGCCCACTGTAGCATGAACTGGTCCTGGCCTCTGTAGAGGGAGAATATTCTTGTATCTGGGTTTTGTTTCCACACAAGCAATTTAGCCCGATGTCTTGGTTTTCCAGACGTGACGGCAAGGCCCTGGAGCGTTTCCTGCAGGACTACTTTGACAACAAGCTGAAGCGCTACCTCAAGTCTGAGCCTATCCCTGATAGCAACGATGGCCCTGTCAAGGTGAGTCAGCGTTTTAGACTTGAGTTGTTGGCCTTCCAAGTGACAATATTCTAAAGTTCTCTTGTAGTACTTAGCTGACCACCAGGCTTGGTTTGATCCCTGGCTGGGTCGATAGCTGACAAGTCATTGGAAAGCCCTGTGGTTAGTGATGGCCATATGAGGCTTCATTACTGTTCTACTAGCAGCAAGATATTATGCTAGCAGTGCTAACTCTGTTTTTATTTTGCAAAATAAAATAGATAATTGAAAAATATGGAAATATTGGTAGCAATCTAGTCTGTACATTTTGCTTAATGGCTGAAATGTGTGTGTATATTATTATTTTTTGACTACATTATTGTATACATTTCATCTCCTGCTGTTTATAATAACGCTAATCAAGCCTCATTTGGCCTTCACTACTTGTGGTTGATGCAATTTGGCTAGATGTTGTTTGGGGAAAAAGACCAGTGTGGGGAAAAGAGCCTAGCGGCTTGATGCTAATGGCTATGAGGAAAGCTTGCTATGAACTTAAAACTCATCACCATAACTACCAGCGGTTGGATGAAAAGAAAATTAGCTACAATTACATATTACAAATCTGGGACCGTGGGGAGGCAGACATCAGTGATCAACCTCAATGCTGTTGTGGTTGAATTGAAACACATCCCTACAGCAATGTTCCAACATCTGCTGGAAAGCCTTGTCAGAAATGTGGAGGCTGTTATAAGAGTAAAGGAGTTTACATCCATCATGTTATTAAAATGAAACAAGTTTAAACCCTGCAACTGAATGTGTTAAATTATAGCATTGTGTTACTGGTGGAGGCTGGGTTTCTGTAGTGTGGAAGGGTTAATTCAACAGAGAATGCGACGGTGTCTAAAACCAAATTTTCACGAAGGTCTACCTTTTACCTTGTCTGTTCTCCAGACCGTGGTGGCTGAGAACTTTGATGCCATTGTGAACAGCGAGGACAAAGATGTGATGATTGAGTTTTATGCCCCCTGGTGTGGTCACTGCAAGAGCCTGGAGCCCAAGTGGAAGGAGCTGGGAGAGAAGGTAAGGGCCCCTGATTTAAAATCGTTGGCGGTTATGGCCATTCTACATGTGCTCAACCAAAACTTAGCCTTTTACCCCCACTTACCCTGCAGCTGGCCAATGATCCCAACATCGTCATCGCCAAGATGGATGCCACTGCCAATGACGTGCCATCCCAATACGAAGTCAGGGGGTGAGTGATACATCTCCCAACATCACATAACATATTAGCATGCTTTGTATGTTTGACATATAGGCCCAGTCTGTTAAACTCTGGTCTTTGTGCTCCCTTTTTTCCCTCAGGTTCCCCACAATCTACTTTGCTGCAGCTGGACAGAAAATGAGCCCAAAGAAATATGAGGTTTGTCCCAAGTGTTTAAGACCTACTGCCTGTTGTAATAGCTGGTTCTATTAAAGGGGCAATATTAACTCCTTGCATAAAATCAAGCAAAATGGAACAGTGCACATCAATATTACATTTTAAGTTAATGTTTCAAGTAATCTTTTTATACAAAATCAGTGACTGACCTTTTAAACTTTCTTGTCGGTCTGTCTGTTGGCATTGATTTATCTCCTTATGCTGGCTTTAGACACAGTACAACCCTTCCCACCCTAAACTACCCTGGATGAGCTAGTACTTTACTGGTCTTTTTTGGTAACGGAAGACAAGGAGACAAGTTATTGTTTAGAGGCAGGATAAAATCAAGTGCCCCTTTTTAAAGGGTAATCTTATTTTCACACAAGCCTTTTTGTTGCATTGGCTTACCTGGAATGTTTGTTTTGTTTCAGGGAGGACGCGAAGTCAGTGATTTCATCTCATACCTGAAGAAGGAGGCCACAAATCCCCTGGTGGCTGAGGATGAAGAGAAGCCCAAAAAGAAGAAGAAGAAGTCTGAGCTATAGAAACTCAACTGGAGCCAACATTCCAAGGAGGGAAACACTGACAGAACTAAATTATATTCCAATCTTTAGTGAACTACAGAATGCTCTGAACCCAGTGGAGACGATGGCCCTCCCTTAGGTCCTACTGCTCTGGGAACTGTGGATGGGGTGGCCAGGGCCTGCCTGATTTTAAATGTATGGAAAGAGGGACAGCCTTGAAATTGAGATTTCCCCTTGTCTGTCTGTACTTCAGATCGATGCACTTTGGTTTGAGACCAATTTCTAGTCATCTTTTGTTTTATTTTGTTTCTGAAAGAGGGGTTATGGTGAATGCAATTTTTTTTACCACCACATTTTTTGATGTACATTTGGAAAGATTGTGAAATAAAAGGCCCACAAAACCAATTGCATTTATTTTAATTTAATGATTCAGTTTGAATAAGATTGGATTGAAATATTATCAGGATGTTTAACTCTGTATAGACTAGTTAAATATATATTCCTTATGATATTTTATTTTGTAGAATTATTTTTAAAGATTGCCACAAATAATTCAGATCTCTGGTGAAAAACTGGCCAGAATTTCTAGGTGCCGAATAAGCTTACTCCTGGACCTAATGATGTAATCAATGTAGATACTTGATGGTGTTTAGTCCAGGAATTGATTCTGTTTCTTGGTAACTAGACTTTGTAATTCTTTGTTCTTTCTGCAGGCCTTTTGCTGTCAGATATGTTTTTCAATTCATTTTTGGAATGGTGACTGTCCTAATGCCAATTTAGGTCAGATTTCTTAGTGTTCAGATTCCGACTGTGGCCATTCAGACATGGCTAGCATAGGAATGACTTGTCTGCACTGGTGTAGGCTGACCAGGGGTCCTCATGCTTTGTCTTACATGTTAAGAAGCAAGCTATCATGAAAATGCTGGCTAGTTTCCCTTTTGCTTGACTTTCACCTACACTGAGAACTTAGGGATGACTGATGGAACAGTTTTCTATGGTTTTTAAGCAATGAATAAGATATGAGAAATATTTAATCTATATGGATATCAAACCACTTATTCTGGCACTTCTCCAAACTGCAGTATAATAAGACTTTTAATCAGATATAGGATGAGAGAATTCAAATTGACAGTATGAACAAGGCAAAAGCAGTTAATTAGTTCACTGTTTCTTGTGGGAAGTTTTTGGCAATGTCTCCAGTTAGCCCTATAATAAAGTTCTGATGTTACATTATAACTAGAATTCAAATAATTAGATGCTGTAGTCTTACCTGATTTGCATTTAAAGATGTTTTTCATATACCTACCTCCTACTTGCCTCTGTGGTACATAAAATAATCTATGCAATTACTAGACATAGAAAGGTGAGGAAATTAAAATACATGTACGAATAACAAAATGTAATAAAGTAAGATTAAAAGTCATTTTTGAATGTTGAGCAGCCTCAGAAAATAGAATGTTGGTTTTCACTACAGGTTTCTGGTCATTTTATGTAAAGACAAAATAATATAGTTAATTTCACACTGGTAATTAGACATTTTTCAAACCTTAAATATTACCTTGTAAATTTTCCGTGTTCTATTCAAATTCTTAACAAGAACAACACAACAACTTTTTGGCAGCCCAAAGCATCAGATTTTTATCTCTACGGATCTAATAAGAGAAAAAAATATCTGTTGGTATACCTTTTTTGAAACCAGCCAAATTAAATGGTCCGGTCCTAAAAATAGTAGAAAATAAGAAGTGACATGTGACATGTAATGGTTTATTTTATTTTGTAACCGTTAATGTAACCCTTACACCACCATTAAAACAAATTATTCCAGTTTTCGAAAAGCGTAGGTTTTACAAGATACTGCTTTTTCTCCTGCAATCGAACTTCAGTAAAATTCTACTGTATTTTTCTGCAGTAATACTGCAATCTGTAGTTTTACTCTTAATTATAAGGTTGGTTTTGCAACTGAATGTAATTGAATGGTTTTACTTTGCATATTTTGTTTATAAATAATCTCAGAGTGGAGGTGTGAATATGAACTGTAACTTATTTAGTGAAACTGCATATGGCAGTATCCCTAGGTTAGTACATTTCAATAGGTTTATATTAGACATGGATGGTGGGGACTTAGTTATTGATGAGTAACTGATCTTCCTCTCCAGCAGTGGGAAACATTTACTCTACTGGCTTGTACAGCACCCGGAAGCTCTTCTGCAAAATGACTGAAAGCAAGTCATTGACTGCCATTGTGCTTCTCTTTGTTTTTGTATGATATGGCCCAATTGGAGTGTAGTACGAATCTTAAAGGCGGGTCTCATCCGCCGATGGACCAATGACTGCCAAGTAAGTACAACTTGCCAGGGCATGTTCTTTTGAGCGTTCGGGTCAAGTACACGTGTCAGCCGAGGTAAGTATACTATTACTGTTTTTTGTGACAAATATTTTATTATCGCGTGGGGTTTCTTTGTCATGAAACTAAGCACGTGTCTTACGTTAATTTTCGACATTTCGGTTAGTTATTAAAGCGAATTTGCTACGTTTTTAATAACACGCGGTCTGAGCAAGCAATCGAACTAGACCGCTACGGTATCCAACAATTACAGATGTCATACAATACAATTATCAATGTGGCTTTGCCTTACTTGACTTTTCCTTCATGACATCTAAGTTCTAAATTTCGTAATTTTGGTTGATATGAAGTTTACTGTCTATTGTTGTTTAATTCGTCTGTTCTGATAACATGGATGTTAATATCGTTGGTTCGTTAGTTGCTCAGTGTTATTCTCCATATACAGTAGCACATTTGCAAATCCGGCGTTTAAATGGGCTAGTAACAGATTGTTTGTTGCAGATGTGATACTGCATGGAAAGAACCATGTCTGAAGCGGGGACTTCTACTGAAAGGAAAAACTGTCGCAGTCATTGGGGGCATCTCAATAACTACAGATATTTATCTAGGAAAGCTATGCTCCTACTTACTGTGGAGAACGCCAGGAGAAGAAAAAAGAAGCAAAAGACAAATCAAATCCCCAATAAGAGAAAAAGGACAGAGGATGAAAAAGAAGCACTGGACACAGCTCAAAGATTAAAGAAGATACAGTTATGTGAATGGCCCACAGGCACGGAAGTTGATGGTGCTTTAAAATCCACAGTCCCAAAGACTCGTAACACATTTGGACTGCCATTGCCTGATATTGTTCAGGAATTTATAAAAACTGCTTCTGGCAACAACAGGGTAGCCAACCAGAATATTTCAGTTGACAGAAAGCAGGTAGTGACAGCTCTAAGAGAACAATGGGAGTTAGACAGTGGTTTCTCGTCTGAGGCCAGTCCTCCACCTAGCGGCCGCTGTACTCCCTGCCACACTATGTGTCCAACCACTGTGGTGGCCATGGACTGTGAGATGGTTGGCACGGGGCCAGGCGGGCGCAACAGTGAAGTAGCACGCTGCAGTTTAGTGGATTACCATGGCAACGTCCTTTACGATAAGTATATCCTTCCTCGCCACCCTGTGACCGACTACAGGACCCGTTGGAGTGGCATTCAAAAGCACCATTTTCAGCATGCTCAGCCATTCCCTGAGGCAAGGACTGAGGTGAGCGGAAACTACGTAACTACTATAGGATTGCCTTGGACATTCATTGAGTCTTTTCCTTCAACAAAAGCCTGGAGTGTTTTATTATTATTTTCAGGGGTTTATTGGTGTCAATATATTTGCTATGAAAGCCAGTCACGATTAGTGTGATGACTGTGATTACTTTTTTTGTGTGAATACTCATTAGTAATGGGCACCGACGCTAACATCTGCTTTCTTTCCCCAGATTCTACAAATACTGGAAGGGAAGATTGTGATTGGCCATGCTCTGTACAATGATTTTCAGGCATTGGACTTCATGCACCCAGGTCATATGGTCAGAGACACCAGTGGCACGAGTCTCCTCAGGAAACTGGCGGGCTTCTCTATTAAGCGCTGCGTATCGCTTAAGATCCTGGCCAACAGCCTTCTTAACAGGCAAATACAGGTGAGCGTTCCTCCCTGACATTGTTAACCAGTGATGGCTTGGTACGTCTTCTGTTCGTAAAGGAGCAAAACGTTGAATGTTATAACTGATGTCATAATAGCTAGCAGTGTTGTATGAGGAATGCGTGGTGATAAGCTGGTGTTAATGACCCGTGCAGGCTTGTTGATTCCCTTGGCGTCTGTATCAGTTTACCCGCCAGTGCCGGTTGGTGAAAAGCTAACATTTTCAGATGTTTAAAAAAAAAATCTACTGGCTAGTCAAATTTTTTGTAGGACAAAATATCCCCCCTCCCCGTTTATCCCATTAAACACAAAACACATGGGTCATAGTAACATGCAGTATATTGCTAAATAAAAAAGATCTTGCACTAGGAGTCACAGACAAGATATCACAGATGAGACTAACATTTTAATCAAGCATGTGAACCAAATATGCAAATACACCCATATCAGGTAAATATAATTTTTTATATAGTCAGTGTCGATGCCGTTTCTGCTCCTAATTGAAAAGGCATTGCTATTTAACTAAATGTCAGACATACTTGAGAAAAAAGAATGGTAGATTATGTGCTACAGATTGCTTGTACTCCAGGGCTCTAACACTAACAATGTATATCAGGGTTACTGCGAGACCTGCAAATATGGAATCACCTTGAACAGCTGCTTGTTTTGGTGCTCATCAACAACCATATGTAAAACTGCAATAATGTATTTCTTATTCATTTGTATGCTTGAATATTGGTGTTCTCAATTATATCATTGGTTGACAAGATGAACGTTGTTTATTGGTTGACATGGACAGTGGCCGCTCGACTTCAACAAATTTCGACTCGATGCGGAAGCAAGTGTGCACAGAAAGCGAGACTGCTCATGGGTTTGAGCACCACACACTGTGCCACTTGCGAAACTTCTTGCATTTTGACACCCTTAGTCTGAGACCTTCACCACAACCGTTCCCTTCTGTAATTGCCTTACCTCAGTCAAATAGGTGTCATCATGTGTTTTTTGTGTGGGGCGTTGTTGGTGAAATTGGTCTTAAATTGAGTTTGAAGTGGCATTAAAAAGGTCTTATATTTACCCTGGTGATACCTTGGACTTGGAATATTGTCACCATCTGCCAGTGTGGCTGGTGAAAGTAACATTCTACCTGCATTTTTTAAGCCCTTGTAACTGTACTGCTGGTACCAAGATGGTTTAGCACCACTGGAAAATGTACTGTGGTACAACAAGCACTAGGCTGTCCCCAAGTACTAGAATTAGCAACAACAAAAAAAGCATTCTAGCAATAATTGCTAAAATTTGTTGACGACAGTCTAGGTGCAGTGTATAGCTAGCTAAAGTCAGTCTGTCAAAAATGTTTACATGTTATTAATTATTGGCACCTTCAGAAATACCATTGCCTAATTACTGTTGTGGGAAAATACAATTTTCAATCACATGGTCATTGCTAGATGGGATATGGCCAATCAAAGTGATGTGTGAAAAATGTCAGCCGAATGGATTCTGCTAGCTTGTTTCTTGGAATCAATAGCATTGAACCGCTGGGTCCAAGTTTGTCATGCACAGTGATGTAATTAAGCTGACTTTCAATATGTATGATGTAACCGTGCTATTTAACATTTTGAGACTGAATGGATGGTGGATTGATTATGAAAATGCTTCTTTGTTTTGTTTTTACATGCTGTTTTGTTGGTAGCTGGTGTAAGTTTGCCATTGAATTGTGTCTATGATCCTGAACAGGTTGGAAGAAAGGGTCACAGTTCGGTGGAGGATGCCTTGGCTTCCTTGGACCTGTACAAGTTAGTTGAGGAGGAGTGGGAGCAGGAAATGCGAGAGAGGATGAGGGACCGGGAAACTGGTGCCATTTCAGACCCCGCTACCTCAAACCACTACATGCAGGACAAGTACTGGCCACAGGTCTTAACAGAGGACAGTCTATGATCGGCCAGTGTGTGGGGCTGACGGAATGTTCTAGGTCAGGGGATTCAAGTCCAAATACCGTGGTCTTCTGACTGGATGTTGACTGAAATTTGTGATCAGGATTTCAGCTCTTACCCTGTCCGCGGTGTACTAAGGTAGGTTTACCAAGATAAGACTCTGAGTTGAATCTAGAATGTCTTGTCACATGACCACGCTACCGCGTGACAGAGGATTGTCCTCAGAGGTAAACTCCACTGCTCTGTCATGTTGTCAGTCACGAAGCATTGTGCAGTCAGAAAATATATCATCTCTTATGTCTTCTGTTTAGTCATATTTTGAACAAAGATTATATACCACAAACTCTTAAGGTGCTTTTCCTATTATAAACCTGTTACAAATACAATGACAATACCAATCAGCATCTAGGTGTTGACCCACCCAATTTGTCTGATATACCCTGACTTTCAGTGATCATCCGGCACCCAAGTGACCTTGCTTTACAATGAATGAGCAGGCTTGGCGATAGTTTTGAAGGGTCTTGTTTGTATGTGAGCGTGTTAAGTTTGAATTACTATGCAGGTAATTGCACCACTTATCAACTTGTATGAAATGTTTTTTGGGAACATCAAACAGCGGATTGTATTGTGACATTTGCATGGAGTTTTAGAGGTTGTTTAAATAATCAGGTTTTCTTGGCAGACCTGATTGGTGTTATGGGAGAAATGTTGGCGTCGAATTTTAGTAATTGCTGCTCTTAATGAAAGTGTTGAACTTGAATGCACATGCAATGTGTTGCACTTACATTAAATCATTGTTCTGAGTGGGCACAAAGAGACCTTAATGAAGGTGCTATGCTGGGTTTGACCTTTTTAGGTTGAACATATAGAAGTTATGTTTGCCTTAATGATGGCTTAACTTGATGTTAAAGATTTCTTGCTTGAAATTACATCACAGGATGACATTTCTCATCTGAACTGGTCCATGTCACCTAATTGTGAACCTCATTTGCAAACTGACATTTTATATTGATGTTCTGTGACAACCCTGCTTTACCAATGTTTGTATTGCATTTATTGGAATAAAATTATTTACAAAACTGTGTGCACTGTCTTCACTAAACTTAATGCCAAAAAGGACTTCAGCAGTTTTTTTTCCTCCAATATGTATGCCTTTTAAGTCTACTTCACACTATCATTGGGCCTCATTCACCAATATTTTCCTCAGTAAAATATGTTCTCGAGATAGGTCCTCAGAATGTTTCCATCCGATTTGTGACGTGTTCTTAAACTGCTTGGCCCTTTTCTTGTTCTTGAATCCCATTGTCTTCATAAATTGAAGGCATGTGCTGGTTGTTTCTAATTAGCATAGGTAAATGCCCCACCAAACCCCATAAAAGGGTGTGAGACTGCAGGGCATGCACACACAGAAATCACCCAAATGTAAAAGACACGCTGTGCGGTGAAGAATGCCCAAACCAAAGTCTTAACCTTGGAGCACCAGATGCTCAATCTTAAAAAGCTGAAGTAATTCTGAGGTGGAGGTAGTATGGGAAGAGGTGAACAGCAAACAGGCTGTCATTTGGTTGTGTATATAAAATAAAAGGATGCAAGATTCATATTATTAAACTGTAAATATGAAGGAAAATGCAATGATAATTTGGCACAAACATGTCAACACTCAAATCTTTGTATGTGGGCATCGTTTCTGTTACTGAAGACCAAATGCCAAATACGAAAACATCAGTACATTTCAGAATCTTTGTGGGAACTGAGTTTTATGAATTTTTTAAGAATGGTTGGTGAATGAGGCCCATTTCTTTTGTGAGTCAAGCACTGTTTGCAGGATTTTTTTATATTAATATTGTCCACCTAGCTCTTTTAAAATGCATGGACTTAAATGTCTGCAAATTGGCTAGTGTAAGTGTTGTGAATATAGCCAATTTAAGTCTGATGACCAAACTGATCTTTAGCTGGTGCAACAGTTGTAGACCTATCTTATATCTTAGTTGGCTGCGGGAGGCACTTACAGATCTGAGAATGTATCCTGATTTTTAATACCTCTTTATTATGTTGCATACAACTATTTTCTTTAAAACTGGGAATTATTTTGTCACCAACTGCTCTTTTAATGTGTATTATCTGTATATATTCTTCATACGGTTACTTTAATGGTTAAGTCCACTTGGATCTACTGTGGGTATTATCTATGAAACTAGTGTTTAAGGATTCAATGTGGATATTCAATGTATTGTCACTAGTGAACTAGATAGGGATTTCTATGGTTTTGGAGAGCCCTTTTCCCTCAGGAATGCTTGCTATCGGATGTATATGGCTTTATGGCTAGGTGGCTAGTGGCCAAAGTGACTGATATGATATGCTTTTTAGTCAATATTAGCCTAAATACAACAATGTTCACTATGCCAAAATGGAAACAGTTAAAAAAATGTTTTTACTTTTATTTTACAGTTTTTTTTATGTCGGTTCACTTGATGTAAGGCCCAACCTAGAAAGCAAAACATTCTGTCAAAAAATACCTACTTTATCAGTCTAGAAGCCTCTGGGAAATGGCCTACTACCCTGACAAACTCAGTTTGTCATTCAATGAAAAGTGCATTGTTGACTGCGTACTGAATTTTAACTGTCATTTACATTTCAAAAAGTATGTCCCAAGGCCCAATTGCACTCAGATATTGTGATAAAAAAGCCCTTCCTGGACTTGGTTCCAGAATCTAACCATTGAGCTGTACCTGAACAGGTGATCCAATGAATCTGCTTGCTCGCAGAGGTTGACTAAACCAAATTGGTTTAGTCAACCCCTGCAGTAGGCAGGCCCGGTGCCACGATAGAGCAAAGGGCTTAGCCCCCTCAGTTTTATTTTCTGCCCCCTTTTTAAGTTTTAAATACCATATAGAAGAATAGCCAAAAATCTATTAGCCCCCTCGTTTTTTTTAACTGCCCCCTCAGTCACTGGCGCTGGGCCTGGCACTAGGATTCGTCTCTAAATGCAGCTGATTGACTGCTACTATGATAGTCATGTCTATCCCCATGAAAAGGAAATCTGGGTACCAAAATAGAAAATAATGGAAATTGAAAGAAAGCAAACTCAGGGAAAACAATATCCGCAGTTGTTCGTTTAGATTAAAGGCTGTTAGCCAGGAATCATTACTATGTAAGTACAGTTACAAAAAGGGCTAATAACAGTTTAGCTGTGTTAGCAGAAATGTTTGTATAGTGGTTCTACCGGCGGCCCAGAAAAACTGAAAACTTTAGACATCAGCGATTCCATTACCCGCAGTATTAGACTAAAGAATCAGAAGAAGCTCAGTCATCCATGAGGAACTCTAAGTTGAGCCGCTGCTCCTTTGCATCGAAAGGAGCCACTTGAGGTGGTTCGGGCATCTGGTAAAGATACCCCAGGACGTCTCCCTAAGGAGGTGTTCCAGGCTCGTCCAGCTGGGAGGGGACCTCGGGGTAGGCCCAGAACTAGTTGGAAAGAATGAATAATTTCTAAATCTACAAATTCTCAACTAGACCCGATTCAAACAAAACTATTAAAAGAGCTATTTCCGATGCTAGGTCAGCCAATGTTGAACATAATTAATTGCTCCCTGTCTCATAGAAAAACATGATTCCCAACAATTTAATGCCTTCCTGAAGGCAAATAACATTTACGAAATTCTCCAGTCTGGGTTTCAGACCCCATCATAGCATTAAGACTGCGCTCGTGAAGGTAACAAATGACCTAATGGCCTCAGACAATGGTTCTCCTGAAAGATATCAGTTCGTATGTGTGGATGGCATATCCTCTGATAAATCTTTTTGGGGTTCCTCAGGGATCAGTTTTGGGCCCATTATTGTTGTCACTATATATGTTGCCTTTGGGTGATGTCATCCAGAATCACAAGGACAATTTTCACTGTTATGCTGATGACACACAGTTGTATATTTTAATGAAACATGGTGAAGCCCCAAATTAGCTACTTTGGCAGTTGTATGATCGTATCCCAAAAAACTGTGAGAAACCTCAGGATTACTCTTGACCATGACCTCTCCTTTGATGAACATATAAAATATATCTCAAGAGTTGCTTATTTCCATCTTTGGAACAGTGAATTTCAACACAGTTGTTGTTTTCTCCTTTGGGTTTCAGGCAGGGCGTTTTGTAAAAGCACTTTGTGACATCTGCTGATGTAAAAAGGGCTTCAGAAATAAATGATGTAATTGATTGATAGCGCCAAAAATCCTTAACATCCACCCCTAGTCATATGACAATATACATATCAAATTGACTCAGAATATCTTAACTTCATGAATCAATTGTCCCTTAGTTTCAGAAACAGACACAGAGAGTGGAGCAGTGGCAGGTCCCTCATCATCTCCTGATGGTGTTACTGAGGATGTTAGACCAGGTGATCTCATACATTGATCAGCCATAACATTATGACCACTGACAGGTGAAGTGATAACCTGGTTATCATGGCATTTGTCAGTGGGTGGGATATATTAGGCAGCAAGTGAACATTCTGTCCTCAAAGTTGATGTGTTAGAAGCAGGAAAAATGGGCAAGCATAAAGATCTGAGCGACCATAACAAGGGCCAAATTGTAATGGCTAGATGACTTGGTCAGAGCATCTCCAAAACTATAGCTCTTGTGGGGTGTTCCTGGTCTGCAGTAGTCAGAAACGATCAAAAGTAGTCTAAGGAAGGAGAAGTGGTGAAGGGTCATTGATGCACACGGGGAGTGGCCTGTCTGGTCCGATCCAACAGACGAGCTACTATAGCTCAAATTGCTGAAAAAGGTGATGCTGGTTCTGATAGAATGGTGTCAGAAAATACTGTATAGTGCATCACAGTTTGTTGCATATGTGAGCATCAGAACTGGACCACAGAGTAGTGGAAAAAGGTGGCCTGGTCAGATGAATCACGTTTTCTTTTATATCACGTTGATGGCCGGGTGCGTGTGCGTCACTTACCTGGAGAACACATGGCACCAAGATGCACTATGGGAAGAACACAAACTGGTGGAGGAAGTGTGAAGCTTTGGACAATCTTCAGCTGGGAAACCTTGGGTGCCGTCATTCATGTGGATGTTATTTTGACACGTACCACCTACCTGAGCAATGTTGCAGACCATGTTCATAGTTCCAAATGTTTATATGTGATTTGCAATAACAAGTTATTGCAATGAAATGCTTGCTTTTCTTACATCCGAAAGTGCAGTTAAAAGTTAAAAAGTGACAGTAATTATAATATAAAAATAAGAAGATAACAATCAATCAATAATATCACTATACAAAAACATGCATCAATAATAATAACTATAATAATAACCGTAGTGCAATGTAAAAGTGACAGGTGTGCATTATATAAAGTGACAGGTGTGCATGGGACTATAGATGAAAGGGAGGAGGAGATCCTGAATTGAGCAGCCTTACAGCCTGAGAAAAGTAACTGTCCCGTAGCCAGTTTTGGACAGAATACTCCTGCACTTTCTGCCTCACGGCAGCTTGGTAAACAGTCCATAGCATGGGTGGATCTGCAATGATCCATTTGCTCCTCCTCCTACACCTCTCTGTGTAGAGATCCTGCAGAGATGGCAGGTCAGACCTTGTGATCAGGTCTGCTATTTTAATCACAGAGCGCATCACAATTAAGGTGTTGACTTGGCCTCCAGATTCCCCAGATCTCAATCCAAACGAGCATCTTTGGGATGTGCTGGACAAACAGGTCCAATCCTTGGAGGCTCCACCTTGCATCTTACAGGACTTATCGGATCTGCTGCTCATGTCTTGGTACCAGATACCACAACACACCTTCAGAGGTCTAGTGGAGTCCATGCCTTAATGGGTCAGGGCTGTTTTGGCGGCAAAAGGGGAACCTACACAATATTAAGCAGGTGGTCATAATGTTATGGCTAATCGGTGTATAGTGGCCTCTAAAAGTTATTCCAAGCGATCATTTCCAGCAATTTCAGCTGAAAGGAAATAAAAGGTTTCAACTGAAAGAAGCTTAGGAATACTAACATCAAGTAGCCTGTTGTATTGTATGTTAGGCTATAAGCAGGTTAAAAAGCTAATGCCAATCAATGATTGACAACACTTTATGCTTGTAGAGGGATCTGTCCTTGTAGCAGGTAGTGAGCATGAAGATGTGATGGAGTATGATGAAAGGGAAGAGAGTAAGGATAGTTTCAAACTGTGCAGACTTAAGAACATATCACAGATTGTTATTACTTGTTTAAATGTGGTGTGACTACTTCATTACCCAGGGCTGTGACTTATCGGAGGAGGGGGAAAGTCACAAATTGCAATCTCTTCATGGGGCCCAAAATTCTTAGCGGCACCCCTGGTATCAATTGCTGTTCTATATATCAATTTCTAGACCTACATACACCACCACAAGCCTTTGCCTATGTGACATAAGTTTTAGTACTTATTAACAATATATTTCACAAACATTGTACTTTTGTAACAATTGCATAGGAGTTGAGACATCTTTGGGTTTAGTATCTGTTTCCACCATCTACAGGATTAGATTAAAACCGTAACCAATTGTATTAATTTAGAAAAGTGAATGGTTATTTAATAAGCACTCATGTGCCTTCAGTGGTTGCCATTTTGTTGACAGTAGAAAGGTTCCTTCTTTACTTCCTTTTTTGTTTTCCCAAGGGTCTTTGCTGATCAGGGAACACTGCCATTATGGCGTCACAGAATATATGACAGAGCAATCTTGCAGCTTTCGCCACTCTCGGATTAGTACCAGCATTAGCAGAAATAAAAATAACTAGTGTTGGGAAACAACTTTGTTAGGGCACATAGGGTAAATAAATGGAAGTAAGCTCAGTTTAGTGAAATCTTTCTGTTACAAAATAGTTGGGTACAGGTTCCATTTTTAATGGCAGCTGATTATAGACTCCACCATTTCAAAATTGGGCTACAAAACTGACCCATTATTTTTTAGCTGCTTCCAATGATTGACACTCATGTATCAACCTCAAAATATCACCCCAAAACTCCTCTGAAGAATCTTTTCAACCCCTTTCAAATGCTTTAATTATGGATGCAAAAAACATTCCACAACTATTTTCAGCCTGATGTACAAACCAGACATCTAAATGGTTCACCTGCTAGGGAAGAAAGCACCCTGAAATAAAAGTTGACCATCAAGACTTTATCTTCGATTAAAATCTAAAGAGCTGGACTACCGAGCGAAATCAACAACAATATCTCAATACTGTATCGAGGTGTGATCTGTATGAAGAATCATATGTTCATTATTTGGACCCTCAATGTTGGGTCATATCCCACTGGCTCTTTCTTCAGTTTCCTTATTTTACCGTACAGAACACCAACAGAACACCAACATGGTTAGAGGACATAACTTTATTGAAGACATCTGCAGTTTTTAAACGAGTCAACTGTGATTAATTTCATGATTCTTCTCGATGACCCGTTTACAATGGCACTTCTGAGCTATTTCCCTTTTATTGGAAAGATGTGAGACCTTTGACTTCGATATGGTCCCACTATCTGTTCTGCTGGCTAAGACACAACGCACACTAAAGCTTTGACTTAGCCCATAGTCTCAGAGCCGTTTAAGGGAACACAGAGCCTGGCATTGTGCTGCCATTTGGGCTGTTTAAGTCACACAGACCCCCATTTGAGCCGATCAGGCCTGGTTTACCAGATTACTCCTGCTCCACCGTAGCATCATTGCGAAACGTGCATCAGTGTGACGTTTTTGAATGAAACAGGCTTACTACCAGATATTCATCCTCCTCTTTATACTGCAACTCATGGCTACCTTTATATTCAGTTTTCTTATTGACCTCATTTATTATTTCACAGTCACTGCTAATCGATTCACGAGAATCGATGCTCTGAATCCAGCTGATTGCAATTCGGTACAAAAGTTCTGATCTCAATTTTTCACATGTTCATTAACATTAATTATACCAAAGAAATATTGTACACATCACAACATTATGTCAAACTTTGAAACAAGGACCTAAAAAGTCACCATCATGGCAAATGCAAAACTTCCGCTAATAAGGTTGAATCAAAGCTAGTTGACAAATAACAGCAAAGATGCTTCTCTTTTCTTACTTACATATGGCAATAAGGCATGAGCATCACGGTCAACGAAAGTACGTTTTCAACCAATTTTCAACCGTTTTTACTAGTGTCTTTCACACAGATCTAAATGCAGACGTAACTTTAGTCACGTTTTCCTGTTTAAACACCGGTTGAGCAGTCCTTGTGAGTGAAGCTCCTGCCATCTGTCCCCCAAGAATGAATGCTCTTTCAAAGTCACTTAGATACTTTTTTCTTGCCATCTTGATCCAAAATTGAGGTCAACCGGGCCTGCATGCAGTTTTGGATACATTTTATCAGGCAGGACACCTGTATGGAAGCATCTGCATTCATTGTGTTCCTTTACTCATTTATGCAGGTTTTTCCTTTAATTTGTCAACCGTGGTGTTCACAGTAATTCCTGGGACCCAGGGTTTGCCAGTAGACTTTGCCCAGAGCATCACACTCCACATTTCTGTGATGCCACAGTAGACCTTCTATTGGTTCGGACCAGACAGGATAGTGCTTGTCCTCGTGCATCAATGTACCTTTGGCGCCCAACAACCTGTCATCGGTTTGTGGTTTGCCCCACCTCGGTAGGTACTCACCACTGATGACCAGCACCACCCAAAAAAAACTTGCTGTTTCAGAGATTCTCTGATTCAGTCGTCTGGCCATAACATTTTGGCCCTTGTTAAAGTCGCTCAAGTCTTAACACCTGCTCATTTCTCCTGCATCCAACACAATGACAAGGAGAACTGACTGTTTGCTTATCATCTAATCTAACCTGACCTTGACAGGTGCCCTTGTTAGGAGATTATCAACATTATTCCCTTCACCTGTGAGTGGTCATAATGTTTTGGCTCAATGGTGTGCATCTATATTCATTTCAAGCAGACAATTTCTAATCTCATTATGAATTTCATTTGGACCGAGTCTTAAGCGCAAAATGTAAATTCAATACTAACAATATGATTATTACAAGGAAAGTTCACCCATTTTTACTCTTCACACTTTTTGTGCTTAGTTGATATTTCCTTATTATAAGTTTGTTCTCAAATTATGGTGATACATCACTTACCATAATGAGTGCAGTTTCCCTTTTTTATATAAGTAGTTTGCAATTTAGCTTTTTGTTTACAATATTTATCAAGCTGCATCATTCATGCTAGTAATATGATCTTCTCCTATGAAACAAAACCAGATTGACAAATCATATGCATTGTTTTATATGTGAAGGAAGTGCTGAACACCAGCTCCGGGTCTTCCTCTCTGCAGAGATCTATTGACATTGTAGTCCACAGAGGGAGCATTAATGATGACCAATGATTCCGAGCAGTGCTGGAATGCAATCCAGTCCATCCCCTTAAACCACCTTTTTACCCAAAGTGTTTGCCCTCCATTACAACACTTCAACTCACAGCAACCCTCAGTCTGACTAGTGTGCCCAAAACTTTACCTCACCTATTGGCTCAACATCAGTGCCCTATTCCCTCCTTTTCACTTTATGCTGATTATCATAGAAAAAAATTGTGTGGGCGTAATCCGTTGTGACGGCACTAATCCCAATGCTACAAATCACAGGGCCAGGCCGTCCGGCTCCACACACACGCTCCTGTGACTCCCAGCAGCGGCCAAACTCTTCCTTCCCCAGGTAAGTTTCAGTCTCCCCGATCAAGGAATCTCACGGTCGGGGGGATCCACTATGACCTGTAGCTCTGCTGAGGGGCAGGACTCAGTGGGGACTTGCTGGATTTGAGCCCCTAAATGAGGATGTTTCTTTTCTCAGAGGAAGGATTGAAAATGTGTTAATATTGTATTACATGCTGTTTGCATATTTGACAAAGCGAGACATTGTCTGCAGATTGCAGTTGGATCTGATAGGCAGGAGACGTCTGAATCGTTTTTAGCTCATAGAGTGTTATGCAAATATAGATGGAGGCAATGTTTCCGCTTGCTTGTTGTTCTTAGTGCCTTTCGCACTAATTACTGACACGTCTGAGTTTGGTGCTTCCAGTTGGCTTCAGAGCACTCTGGTTGGCTCTGTCAGTCGATCAGGAAATCACAGATTTTATGAGTAGCTCTTTAGGATTGCCATTGGGAAACTGACAATCTGACAGTTCCTTGTTGCTCAGTTGATAGAGCTTGACACACAACGCCAGTGTGTTTGATTACTGGGACAACCAGTGTGAATCCAATGGCTACTCCAGTCTGAGAGTGACGATTCAAACTCTGTGTTAACATCATTATTGATCCTGGTCCTTTAATTACGCAGAGCATACTAATATTAACAGTGCACATTAACTGGAACTATGTATGCATCCCGAATTACACCCCGTTCCATAATACCAATGTGGTCTCTGGTCAGAGAGAGTGCACTATACACAGATAGGGTTCCATTTGGGACGTAAGCATAGAATAAGAAACAGATCTGATGTTGGAAGTAGGATCAATTTATGTTGTGTATTTCAAATAAGTAAAATACCCACAGAATAGGACTGAGACTGGGTATACACGTGAATTTTAACAAATGTTGGGAGTTCATCAGGGCAGAGTTTAAACCTGGTGCACAATCACTGCATTGTTTCTTATCATGCTTTCCTGGAATCTGATCTCTTCTCTAACTGTGAATAATTAAATCCCTCTTATTTTCCAGAGAGTACTAAGCTGCTCTAAACAACTGAAGAAATGGCCGTTGTAGTAAGTACATCTAAGCTCCTTTTTCTATTTTTTGATTTTTGCGCTGCATGGTTTTAATTCCTTGAGTATTACATACCAATGTGAAAACTTGCAAGTCTGGTAATTGATGAATGCTGAGAAATATAGAGCTTGTGAGTCATTTCTGATATGCCTAAGGTGGTAATTCCCATTGGAGAACAGATAGACAATGCTCAAGGTCCAAAACACAAGTTAAAAAAGTAATTTAAATACCTTCCCTATATTCCAGAAAACCAGGGAAATGATTGAGTTTCCTGAACTTTGAAAATCTACACATTGTAGGACACAAACAAAAGAAATACAAAATACAAAATTGAAAACTGACACGAATGGGGATATCTGTATATAGACTGCATATCTATGACTTAAGCACCATATAACTTCCTGCACCACGGACAATGGCAGCTAAACATTTCCCTGACACCTTAGCAATGAATGTGTGCAATCGCTAACATTAACCCATAATCTCAGATCTCAGCCACTGGTTTAGCAGGCTTTGCTGAGCTCATGTGAGGGAGATTAGCCACTGCTAACAGTGAGGCCCATTCAGCTGTGTTTTGGTTGGCAAGTCATGGTTACGTCATCAACCCTCCCCCCCAGAGTGGAACGTTCCGCATGGTGTCGGAGGAGGAGCAGGCCCTCAGAGCCAAGTTGGAGCGCCTCACGGTCAAGGACCACGGCCCTGTGTTTGGTCCCTGCACCAAGTTGCCTGACCACACTGTGCAGAAGGTCAGTAGTAACTGTCACGTGTCTCAAACATTTGCTATACTCTATAGTTATATAATAAACCCTTCAACACTCTTAGTTGGATTAGAATGGATACAACACATTTTGATGATGTCATACAAAACAAAAGGGTTTGGCTTGTAAGCCATTGAGAGTCCCTTTAATAAGGCAACACATAATAGAACTATTCTATGAAACTT
The DNA here is from genome assembly GCA_016801105.1 of Esox niger. NCBI lineage: Eukaryota > Metazoa > Chordata > Actinopteri > Esociformes > Esocidae > Esox > Esox niger. The sequence goes on along the minus strand of JACXGJ010005858.1, from coordinate 13,156 downwards.
GATTATCCCAAAAAGTAAATTTATTGGCTGGAATGTAAAGAACAAGGAAACCAACACCGATGACAGAGCGCCTTCATCTTCGTCCATATTACTTTCTATGTTTCTTCCAACATGTTACTTTGGATCAACTAATATTTTACCTCAAAAGATTTGCATAATTTGACCTTTAGTACTTCTTCCAGGTTCTGTTTTCTTTTGGGTAAGTTACTTCCCAGCGCCTGCTCTTAGTTCTGGGAAAGTTACCTCCCAAAAGGTGTTCATGAAACTCTGAGGTGGACTGATATGTGCATTCTCCACAGGCCAAGGATGAGCTGAACGAGACTGATGAAAAGCGTGTTTCGGCGGTAAAGGAGCTGAGGGGAATTATGAAGGAGAAAGCAGATACTGGGGACGACCTGGCCAAGGGGGTTATGGAAACATTTGGGGAGAAACCTGATGCTGTGCTGGTCCGCTTCATCCGCGCCAGGAAGTTCGAGGTGCCCAGAGCCTTTGAGCTCATGAAGGGTGGGTGGGTCCCAACCCTGCACAAACTGCTGTGGTATATATAATGTAGATGAGCATGTTTTTTGGAGTTCATTGAAGCTGAATAGATGTTAAAAAACTTTTGTCTTTCTCTGACAAGCAACACATGCCTGGTACCAAATATTTTATGATATAGCCAATTACTTTTTAATGTTAGCAAGAGAGAACAAACAGATATGGGAGAGCATTATAGCATTTGGATTATACCCATATCTGCAACAACATTATATATATGTGTGTTAAGGTTCCTGTCAGCTTAATGTCACCTGGATTGGCTTGGAGTGGAGTCTAAATTAAAGTCTGTCTTCAGGTTACGTTCGCTTCAGGAAGGACTACCCTGAGCTGTTTGAGAACCTGACCCCAGAGGCGGTCCGAAGCACAATTGAGGCCGGCTATCCAGGCATCCTGTCCAGCAGAGACAAATACGGCCGCATCGTGCTGCTGTTTAACATTGAGAACTGGGACTATGAAGAGATCACCTTTGATGAGGTAACTACCAGGCACTGCATGCATTTGAAATGTACGGGTACGTTTTCAAAACCAAAGCACTAAAAACATTTCAGGGTCATTATGTGGGATCCCTTTTCTTAACAGTTTACTCATTTACATTTCTCTTAACAATAGCTAATATAATTTTTTTTATTATGGGGCATTATGTTAATTCCATCTGAAAAGATGTTGTTCCACTAGTTAACTTTATTCATCATGCAAAATGGTAGTGGAATTGTGAGGGGAATCAAGTTAAGGTCAAAATTCTACATATTTGTGTCCAGTTGCATACAGTAGGTTTCAGACAGTATGTAGTCCATTAATGTCATGTTGCTGTGATGGAAAACTGAAACAACGGTGATAATATAGCACATCATAATCAGGCGAGCTGACTGCAGGAGCTGTTGACAGGTGTGTGCTTTAACCATGTGCTTTAACCATGGATGTCTGCACGTTTGCCAGATCCTGCGCGCCTACTGTGTAATCCTGGAGAAGCTGCTGGAGAACGAGGAGACTCAGATCAATGGTTTCTGCATCATCGAGAACTTCAAGGGCTTCACCATGCAGCAGGCCTCCGGAATCAAACCTACTGAGCTCAAGAAGATGGTGGACATGTTGCAGGTCATTCTCGGGAGGGAAAATAACACATTCGCTTATTAGAATACAAAATAATGGATTTTTAATCCATTAAATCCATTTTCTATCTAATGGATTGTCACCCCTGTGGGTGACCTGCATTCTACTTATGGTACCCTTTGCTTGATTTACTGGTGGGGCTGATTATATTTAGCGTGTTCATTTAAAGTTGGCTTCTGACAGTCCTGTCCTCGATGGTGCTTTTTGTTATTTTTGGAAAGACCAAACAATCTATTTTGACCTACATATGTTAAGCCTTTTATGGCGTGGTTCAACTGTTCTAGATCTCCCTTCTGTTACTGCTGGACGTGAATCAGCTTGTGTCCATGGTGCTGGTGAGATCTGCAGCTCTGTTTCTGTCATGTTTTCCAGGATTCCTTCCCTGCTCGTTTTAAGGCGGTCCACTTTATCCACCAGCCATGGTATTTCACCACCACCTACAATGTGGTCAAGCCATTTCTGAAGGGCAAGCTGTTGGAGAGAGTGAGTGAACCAGGCCTTTTCAAAACAATAGATCAATTCAATAATTTTAACAAGTTATGGAGGTGAATGCGTTCCTAATCAAATGTTAAATACATGAATAAGACAGACAAATGAATGTGTGGGGGGATCATTTTAGTTAACCTAAATGTCTGTCCACCAATCAGGTGTTTGTCCACGGAGACGAGCTGGAGAACTACTACAAGGAGTTTGACGCCGACATCCTGCCCACCGAGTTTGATGGCAAAAACTCCAACTATGATGGCAAAGCCACAGCAGCACATCTGTTTGACTGAACACCCTCTCCTCCATCACCTCTCCAACCAGACTGGGACCTCCCCCAAACATACCGTAGAGAAAGATAAGAAACAACAAAAAAAGAAACTAGATGTGGAATTAAAAAACAATGTTAAAATAGGGCGTTTCCCAGTGGTTACTAATGACACCCAACAGAGAAATCCCAGTAGCACAGAAGGCTCAGTTCAGGCCTAATCCGGGTTACATAACAGTGCTAAACATTGTGCTGGAGGAATGTGCTTTGAGTAACCATTCGTACCCACACGGCTAGTTAATCAAACTGAGCAGGACCCACTTTTCTATCCAGCTCTGTTTCTCTCAGTGGTACATGGCCAAATTGCTGTTGTTTCTGTGTTTGTTTTGTGACTGCTTAGACATAAACAGTTCTCTCTAATTGGTGCAGAGGCATCAAAATGTTGCCCCTTCATGTACAATAAATTGTATATAAAGAAAGCTTGAGATTTTTTGGTTCACCTTGATTTGTAGGTTCTTTGCATTTGAATGATGGGTGTTGCAATATGCCAATATTGACAATAACTGATATTAAAAAAAAGTATATCATATTTACTAGGTGAAAACTACTCACAGCTTTTCACGTCACCAATAGACAAACAATGCATGTGCTTATACTATGAGTCTGGACCTACAGTATGCACTGGCGTTTGAACAAACCCCTTTGCCCAGGACAGACCTGCAATCATTTGCTGGTTTTGAAGCCCATTTGCTTGGAGAAAAGGACGTATTTTTCCAAAAACACCTTGGTTTTTCTATAGCTCATTCATGTCACCTATCTATGGACAAATGTGCTTCAACTACAAGTCTGGGTCTATGCATTGATGTCAACTAGTTACACAGTCTGGGTTTATGCATTGAAAACAACTAGCTAAACTATGAGTCTTGGTCTGTCCATTGAAATCAACTAGTTAGCTCCACCAAAATCCCCAGGTCAGTCCTGCAAATATGAGGTAGCCTATTCACTAGGTGAAAATCCTGTTGTATTTGTCCAAAAACCCCTCTCAGTGTTAGGTTTAGGCCTTGTGGATATTTTATCAGTTCATTTGGTTGCCTTTTCACAGTCCATTAAGTGTAATTGTTCACTTTAAAATTGTACAGTTATGGTTACATGCTCTCCACCTCCCTACACTCATATTGAGTGTAATTATTTTGCTAAAACACACCACAAAGTTAAAGGTGAATTTGACAGATAGCATTATTATTACATTTTCTAATTTTCTATAGATACTGCAATAATATTGTTATTATGAATTATTTTGGCCACAATAATCATGTAGTTAAAATCTGAGATCGTGGCAACCCTAGTTTGAACGCAAACAGGTTTGCAAGGAATGCACACCAAGAGAAAATGTACAACAAAATAACATACTATTTATTTCAAATGTATAATATCAGTGTTCTATGTATTGCGTTGTGAACACCCTCATAGGACCTGACTCAATATTATAATGTCAGAACCTTGGTTCTCCCAACAGGCTCTCAGTCGAGCAACTCTTCTGTCATGTACCCAATTATAACAGTAACTTGTGGTCCATTTGTAAACCATGGAATAGAATACATACAAGAAATGATTAAAGGATGATAAAGCCGGGGGTCAGTGTTAAGATATTGGCTCAAGACCAAATTACATTGTCGGGCAGTGCATTTAGAATGCTTGCCTTGCCTTTGATTGTATTAACTTAAATACTCAATATTTTTCTACATCTTAGCAACAACACTTAAACATACCTTTCTTTTTACAGATGTTTTTAACATAACTGAACAGTTGTAAACATAATAATGCAGTCAAACATATACATAAATGGAAAATATAATAATGTCCCAACTAAAAAAAAGACTTTCAGAATAAACCTAAGCAAACCACATTTTATTAAGTCAAGGAAGTCAAAGGGCTTTTCCTACTATAAGGAATCACAACAATCACAACATTCTGGAGTTCAGTATAGTGGGTGTCTCCACCTGCATCATCATCACGGTTGGGTTCAATTCTGCTTTATTATCAGTAAGTGAATACAATTTCTGTTCCAAAACATCTGAAATGAATAACAGCAGATTCCAATTGAAACAACTATGGTGACATCATGACCCCCGGCTAACAGTTGAATCAAATAATCATACACATTCTTTCATAAACTGGAAAATATAGTGATTGTGGTGCTTTGTGGGCAATTTCAGCTTTGAAAGTGTATAGCCTTGCTCTGTCTGTAAGGACCGCTTGCACTCTGGCCCAGTGTCAACACGCTACGCCAATGTTAAGCTTTTTAAGTACACCCCGTTTCCAAAAGAGGACGCTGCATTAAATTTAAATAAAAACAGAATGCAATGCTGTGCAAGTCATTTTACAGTAATTTTAATTTTGGGGCCATTATAACACAAACTGTCATATGTGTCTGAGAAGCCTGTTGTGATGTATTCCTAATTGTAGCAGAGTGTGTTGCTGATTTCAAAGACAAAAAACTTTGTCATACCTATTTTAGAAAATGCCTTTTGAAAACAAAATCAAAGTTGTGAAATGAAATGACCCAAAGTACAGCTTCAAACTACTAGCTTCAAAGAACTATTCAGGCAAGAAGCAGTCAGCTGGTATTCTGTCTATAATGGAGTGGCCACCACAGTCACTGGATCTCAACCCGATTAATTTGACTTGATGGTACATAAGAAGTGCTCGTCAAGCCAATCTAACGGGAGCAAGGTGCTTCAGGGAGCGTTGGGTGAAATCTCTTCAGATTACCTCAACAAATCGACAACTAGAATGAGAAGGTCTGTAAGGCTCTAAATGCAGCAAACGGAAGATTCTTTGACAAAAGCTATGTTTGAAGGACACAGTTATTATTTCTATTAAAAATAATTATTTCTAACCTTCAATGACTATATTTCTTATTTATTTAGCTATACTACCTATTTAAACTAATTTCATGTGTATTTTCATGGAAAACAAGGACATTGTTAAGTGACCCAAAACATGTGAATGGTAGTGTAGGTAGGAATACCAATCTCACTGCTTAACAAGAGCATTCAGAGTTTCAAACACATTCAACCCGCCAATCATATTTATACTTGTTGGTTCCAACTAACAACAATTCACCACATGGTAACCATAAACAATGATAAAATGACCTTCCTTATGTAGTTCCAGTTAAGGCAATCTCCATGTTGAAGTAGTCCATATACTTTCACATCATTGTGTGATCCTTCCTTATAACTGTGTCATGTCTAGCACATGACACAATTAGGCTCATCAGTATGTTTGAACCAATTCAGAAGTCTCAATAAGCTAACTACATGAAATTGTGGAAGCCCTTAATGGCGTTTTTGGTTTGAAAATTGCAATTTTGCCCCTAGAGGCCACTAAAAGCCTCTATGCTGAGAACAGAGTAGAGTCAAGACCAAGCAGCATTTCAACTGTTAAAACCAAGAACGCTTGACACAAAGCCATCTCTTCCCCATTTCCACTGACAGAACAAAACTCTAAACCAACAATCAGTCTGGTAGCAATTCACATCTAGAGGAAAGCAATGGTCGGCTTTGAGGAACGTCCTTCATAAACGAATGTGCCGTCTGAGCAACAGTCCACCAGAAAAGGCTACTTTACCTATTTAGCCATTTTGCCCAACTTCTACCCTTTGAAAAGACACTGGTCCGGCCTTCTCTCGTGTGCATATTCGTTTCCCTGTACACTTCAGTCCTCTTAAATGGAGGGACAGATAGTGACTGACCTCCCTTTTGGTTGACAGGTGTGCCATTGGATGGAGTAAGAGGTAGATAAAGAGCCAGAATCCTGTTTGTGTGTGTGTGTGTGTGTACTTTAAGTGAACAGAGTCTTTATCCCTGTCATGGCTGTTTAAGTGTTAAGCTTCGCCTTTGTCCTGCGTACACAGACTGCGGTGTGGAGGTTGGTGTCTTTCCCACTGGCACATGGCGTTGGCATAGCCAACAATGACCTTGTCCATCCAGGTCAGAGGCTGGGGGAACAGCACAGCTCCCTCAAAGAAGCCCAGGTGACCCCCGTGGAGTGTCAGGGCAAAGATCACATTCTGATTTTTTTCTGCCGGGTGGGAAACAGAAGAAAGAGAGAGGAGAGTCATGCAAATGTGCTAACTGTTAGCATGCGGTGGTGTTGTTACAAAAACAATTCGGAACTGCAACTTCTGGCCTATTAAATGCTAATAAGGTCACTTGGTAAGATAAGGTAAACATTGTGCAAAGCACCTCTTTAATGGAGGAGGTGAATGCCAATTTCTGTTCCATTCATTTGTAATTTGTTAGCTAGCTTACAGTAAGGAGCTGACCCAACAGGTCTGCTGATGATGTTATCAACATGGGCCTTGGCTTCAGCCACCAAAACCTTGAGAACCCAATGACGTATCAAAGGATACTCTGGGTGGACTTTAGAACATGTCCAGCTTCATCAGCGGCTCACTGACATCCTGAAAAAACATTCTAAAGAAACCTGGACCTGACAACACCATCCTAAACACCAGCCTTACAGCTCCAAGCCTACCTTCAAAAAAAGTATCTATATGAGCCTCTTTCATCTGGTTTCTGGCCTTCTGCTCACCAGGCTCGAGGGTGGTGAGGGAACTGCACTTGTCTGGCTCAATTCCTATCTCACTAACCAAACCCATTTCATTTCACTCAAAGGCCTAAACGCCGACTCAGCTACAGTCACTCAAGGTGTCCCACAGGGCTCAGTACTTGGTCCCCTACTCTTCATGTACATCCATCCCCTTGGTCAAATCCTCCGCCACTTCAACCTAAATTTCCACTGCCATGCTGAAGATACAAAAATATATCTAGCCACCAAGTCTCTCACCATCCCACCTCGGACCCATATTGAATCCTGTCTGACTACAATAAAAGCATGGAGGAAGGACAACTTCTAAACAGTGACAAAACAGAACTTCTACTCAATGGAACCAAATCCACCCTCCACCAAAACGGGCACTTTCCATCTCAGCATCGATGACACCGCTGTTTCTCCATCCACCCACGCACGTAAACTTGGCGCCATTCTGGACTCGGCACTCTCCTTTGATCAGCTACAGACTATAAAATCTTAATTCTTCCATCTTCGCAACATACATACGTTCATAACCTCCCGTCTTGACTACTGCAACTCCCTACTCACCGGCATCAAATCTAAATCCCTTCATAAGCTCTAAATGGTGCAAAACTCTGCTGCAAGACTACTCACTCACACCAAGTCTCGACAGCATATCACCCCTATACTCTGTGAGTTGCACTGGCTTCATATCTCCCCACACATCCACTACAAGATCCTCCTATTGACATATAAAGCCCTAAACAATATCGCCTCAGCCTACCTCTTCGACCTTCTTCTTCCATATCAACAAACACACACTCCGTTCCAGTTCTGCATGCCACATCATAATCCCCAAGTCCAAGCTCATAGGCTTTGGTGACAGGGCATTCTCATGGGTTGCTTCTCGTCTCTGGAACTCTCCCCAAAACCTTCCGTGACTCTGAGACTATCCCCATCCTCCAGCAACATCAAGACTCATCTGTTCAAAATCGCCTACTCATGCCAAATACCAAACTCTCAATCTTTGTTTTCTCATAGTATTTATTTCGTTTGTGTATGTTTTCTGTTCCATGTAACTTTTGTACAGGGTCTTTGGGTTCCTGAAAAGCGCTATATAAATATAATGTATTATTATTATTATTATTAACATGTGAAGATGGGTAAGCCGATGACTGACCCTTTAATCCCTCAGCAATAGATTGCCGCAATTCTTGCTCCAAGAATACATTTTTCTCCACTCAGTTCCCTTCAAGTCCACATCTGCCAATGCATTTGAAAAGTACAGAAGTTCGCAGATGGTGCAACTTTGGTTAGTCTCTGGTGGTGAGGAGTCCATGTATTGTGGAGAAATCAACTGTCCGGTGGCTTGGGACACTAGCATTTTCCAGTAGTTGGTTAGCAACATAGCTAAAAAAATGACCCCCAATCATCGGCCACCGTACTATTTTGTTCAATTACATTATATTTCCTATTTATTTGTGTTACAAATGACAGATCATAGTCTTCTCTGAATTGACTACTAGAAGGTTTTAGCTACCTTTTGGTAAAGAAAAAAAGACTTATCACTTTGGTATTGCATGTCTGGTTTGTTGGAATTGATTTCAATGCATGACCTGGCATCCCAATGAAAACATAGGCCTGCATTAGAAAAAACTGTCTTATTTAGAAAAGTCATGACATAAAACACGTACAAGGTACCCAACTATTCAAACCTATAGAATTTGACTTAGTTACTTCATACCACTAGATCTTGGATCAGGTCTTCCTCAGTCTGTTGAATGCTATTTATTGAACAAAAACATACAATCTTCAAAAAAGGTTTTAGGGTAGATGCCGACCAGTAATTAGCTCTCCAAGCAATGGAAGTGTTAGCGCTTGTCGGAGTGTGAGGCACATTGTGCAGCCCAGGGCAGGCTGGCTTCCTGACTCTGACCTCTAAACAGACAGTGAACTGAAGAAGCACTGACTGAATGAACCCATCTACCTTTACAAGAAAACACAATACTCTTTTAGCAAGCATTTCACTCGCTGGTTTGTGCATACGCTTCTGAGTGTATGTCTGTTTATACTGTACCGGTGTATATTTCTGTACCTATAACTATTCAGGCCATATCATAGTTTATGTACAAGGGACCTCATCCTGGTTTCTAGCCATAAGTGGTGAGGATAGCCTCCTGTGATATGTATACCACCAGACCCCAGTTGTTTATGGAACATGCAGACTTGAGTTACAAGCTCTCAGGTGTACATATCCTGAATCCGGTTTGACTAAAAGCTGTGGAATATGAGACTAATCGAGGAAAGTTCCAGTGCCTTTCCGCTTATTTCCGGCGGGCAAAGTAGTCTGCAGATAAATGATTGCGATGAATGGTGCCAATACCTGCAAGTGTGCGTGGGATGGTCAGCAGTGACTGATGCACCAAAGGGTCATCTGAAGCGTTGACCAGCAGAAGAGGCACACTGACCTGAAATAGAACCGTTATCATTACCAGTCACCACCAAAGGTCCGAAACATCAGGACTTTGTAGATCCTTAGTAGTTAAAGTAGTAAAACAACTGCAGTTCACACAACCTCAAGCCACAACAAATAACCATGCTAAAATAAATATCGGTCAAACAATTAGCCTGGCTGGTCTAGAACTGTTACATTGTTTACTTGCACTCACTGCAATTTCACAGGAAACTTGAGTTTGGGTGGTCAACGCTGCACTAATCGAGCTAAAGGTGTGAGGAAACGCTGCTGTGATCTGTGTTCACTCACATTGTAAATGTAGTGTAGGCAGCTCTCCTTCTCATAGTAGTCATTCAGTGTGTTGTGACCATGGAACTTCCTGTGAAACCAAGCATCCAAAAACCCCTCAGGGAACAGAGTCTGTGTGACCGTCAAAAAGTAGTTATCACTTTAAAAACGTCCGCCACAGTTCCAGAAAGCCCACCTCATGATGTTGTCGTCGATCTGCATGAGAGAGGTAGCCGCGTATAGACGGCTCAGGTCTGCACCCTCCATCATGCTGGAGTCCATCCCGAACAAACTGCCCCTGCCAACCAGAAACGGGTGCCCCACTACGTTACAATGTGTTCCAATTCAGACTCGACGCCTTATCGGACAAAGCACAAGAAGTTACTGGACCAAAATCCTAAACACACTGGCCTTGTAGGAAGTGTCATACAAATGATTCAGGACAAATGATACAGAACATATGGACTAGGTGTACTAATACTAAAATAAAAATGTCTGTTGTGTTTCAGCAGCTCTCAGTACCGGTGGGAAAGGATGATCTTCTTCATGTTGTCAGCCATGAGGAAGTTATAAAGCCTTCGGCATTGGTCCCACTGTAGGAACGTCTCCTGGGCCCTGGGTGAGATACGCACAGGCACACAGTTACTGTGCGGCTCATTGTGTACAACTACAGTAAATATGACCGACCCAGTGGGTTTAACGCTCTGGGAGCACATAATACATCGGGCCGGGTTTGTGTAAACACGTACAGGGCATACGTGAGGCCAGGGTTCTGTAGCCTGAGTGTACCTACTTTAGATAATTGCCAGAATGTGGGTGAACAAAAAGTGACAGTGTCTGTTTCTAAAAGTGCCCAGGTAAACACTGGGTGACTTGAGGTCTCAGAGACTAGAGCAGTCAGTCACAGTGGTAGAATCGTGTGTGGTGCTCTGAGCTCGATTAAACCAATGCTGCCAAACAGTAAAAATAACAAGGGTAAATAAGACAAGCTGTAGTGGCTGTGACCTACATGTAAGAATGAGGAGAACTGGGATGGATTGACTGCCTTGCCCACAAATACACAGAAGCCAGTCTATGACATGGTGTGCTAAACTCCAAACCCACAAGACACTTCATTCATTCTCTTCTACCAGGCAAACACCATTGAGAACGCAATCTACGCCCTAGATATACATTTTTCAGCACTTTTGTCTGAATGTCTTTAGACTGCTAGGAAATTTTTGGTGACCGTTTTTGTTTTGGGCAAATCTTGATTTATTCACACTTAGCCGAATCAGCGTCCAGCATCAACATTTCCCGACACCGTTTCACCTGTCGTGTGGTGAACCGCGCTCATCTAGCATCGGGGGTGTTGTTTGTAAGGTGCTGCAGTTTGTAAAAACACTTAATTCCAGTGTGGCTCACCTGAGCGCGCTGTATCCCTGGCAGACGCTGACACAGCACAGCACTCTCTCCTGATTGATCCTGTTCTCCCCAAGGAACTTGCACACGATGTTGCCACCCAGGCTAAAGCCCACCACGATGAGCAGGGTCTGGGGGAAGGCCCGTTTGATATAACCCACCATGGCGGCGAACTCCCACGTACAGCCTGGAGGGAGGCGAGGAGGAGCGAGAGGAGAGTCAAGGACAAGGCTGGTGCAGTAGCTAGTCCAAGGTGGTTTGGGGGGGATAGTAATGAGAGTGGCTAAAGTGAGCAGGTGGAGGCTACAAGTCAATCCAAACTGACAGACAAATTGGAGAGGTTTAAATTTGCAATATATCAGGCACACAATATTTAAAACATGAACTTAAAACATGCAAATGTCTTCCGGTCATTTATCATTCATGCTTGTATTTCTGCTGATTGTACTATAAAAATCTAACAAACAGCCTCTACAATGACTAACTTTAGATTCAGGCCATTCGCACCAAAGTCGATAGCATTTGTACGTAACTGAGCCCTAAACGACTCTTACCATAGGTGAACATTCGCGGCGAAGTGAGCTCGATATTTGGCAGAGCCCCCAGGTGGTTGAGCACAGCACACCTGTAGCCCTGCCTCTGGGAGTGATCCACGAAGGTGCGGATGTAGTGCTTCTCACTGTGATTCCCAATCCCCGGGCAGATAACCATGGTGATGTCGTCTGCACAGCACAAACACGGCATCAGAGGTCAGTGTACTGGTGGCAGAGAGTTGTTTCTCAGGGGAACGCGGAGGTTGGAAAGCGGTCCATTCTACTGCTGATTGCAAGTAGAATGCTCATTGGGCAGCAGATCTCAAATGTCTCCTCAACGACCGGCAGTCATTCCATGACCTGTTCCAGAGCCAGCATACCAAATTCCATCTGCCTACAGCGCTTTTCAAATTGTCCTTGAATATGTGAAATTGGTGAGCTGGGACAAAGCGATGACTAAACTGTAGTTGATCTGCAGAGTTATTTGAGAAAGATAGAAGAAGATACCTAAATGTTTTTGCCATTCTAGCGATCTGTTGGCCTGTGTTTTTAATAATTTTGTGAAATGTGTCTTTCCCATCCCAATCTCCCTGTCATTTCTATACTCACTCCTAATCCTGTGGCTACAGGCTCTTGACTTCTTGGCCCAGACAGAAACATGTCCACATGGAAGTAATGCTACTCTGGCTGCTCTCTCTTCATCCAACTGTGTTTTAAAACAATCCAGGAGTATTATTTCATCGCAGTGGTGGCACAGGGCTACTTGTTTCTTCACCTACCCATTGTTGTAATCTATCGTCCGCTAGGTGCTCTTGACAACTTTCTCAATAAGCTTGACATGCTACTAAACTCACTCCCAGAAAACAGCTCACCAATTATTATTGAATTACTTCAATCTCCCAAAGTCTGCATTTCGATTTTTCCACTCCTTTCCTCTATTGACCTCACCTTCTCCTTTCCACTTGACCTAACCCTCTCCTTTCCTCTTAACCTCACCCCATTCTGTTTTGACCTCACCCCCACCTTTATTAACCTCACCCCCACCTTTCCTCTTTTGACCTCACCCTCTCCTCTACTCTTTGACGTCACCTTCTCCTTTCACCTGTTGACCTCCCCTTCTCCTTTTCTTCTTTTGACCTCACCCTCACCTTTCCTCTTTTGACCTCACCCTCACCTTTCCTCTTTTGACCTCACCCTCACCTTTCCTCTTTTGACCTCACCCTCACCTTTTCTATTTTGACCTCACCCTCACCTTTTCTATTTTGACCTCACCCTCACCTTCCTCTTTTGACAAAAACTTGGAATGAACTAGCCTCCTTCCTAGACGGTGCTACCGTCTAGAACCCCCATCCGCTGCTACAGTCTAGACCCCCCCCATCCGCTGCTACAGTCTAGAACCCCCATCCGCTGCTACCTTCTAGACCCCCCCATCCGCTGCTACCGTCTAGACCCCCCATCCGCTGCTACAGTCTAGACCCCCCATCCGCTGCTACCGTCTAG
>JACXGJ010005857.1:0-37055 GCA_016801105.1 Esox niger | reverse complement strand
CCAAAATAAACCACACCACTGTGGTAAAACACTCAACATAAATAGGTTCCCCAATTGGAGGCAATAACGAACACCTGCCTCCAATTGGGGAAACCAAAGCACATAGAGGTGGCTAGAGCCACCTCTTTTGGCCATGTCCTGACTATGACCCCAGCCAGCGCAAAGATGGCTAGGGGCATAGCCAGGACATGACAGCCTTCCCTGAATTTTTTCTGTATTATAAATTTGTCAAAACTACCTACCTTTAATTGAAGGCATCGTACCACTCATTCCTACTCCTTTTACTGTTGCTTTATTTTCTTTATTTTATCAGGGATCTGCTTGTTAGATCAGATGAAAACCATTACCAGAAGCTTAAGACAAAACAAAAATACAGTGTTTTCACAGCACGTAACGTGTCAACCCTCAAACCCGCCTAAGTCCTAATGTCCTAATGTCCTATTGTCCAGGGCTTGGCATAAAGTGAAAGCTGAGCTACTGGGGCTGGTCCATGTCAATGGAAACAGAAACATTTCTGGACATTAGGCTAAAACACCAGTGTTTGGCACCAGTGGAAAAGAGGCATAAGGGCAACCTATACCAGGGCTCCAAGGTATCCTGGGGTCATGATGGGGTATTCTCCCCTAATGGAGGACAGATCTACAGAGGATGCCATAGCTCTGTCCCTCCCCTCTGCACTCTCTCATCTGTACAGGAGGAAGACATTTGTGAAAATGCTGTTCATTGACTACAGCTCAGCCTTCAACACCCCTCTTCCCTTCACCCCTCTTCCCTTCCATCCATAGTCCCATGCACACCTGCCACTTTACATCATGCTCATCTGCCAATCAGATCATGCACACCTGTCACTTTTACATTGCACTCTGTGTGTTTTTTGTATAGTGCAATTATTGATAGTTCGTGTTATCTTCTTATTTTTATATTATAATTACTGTTACTTTCCTACATTTTAACTGCACTGTCGGGAGTAGGAAAACCAAGCGTTACATTGCCATAACTTGTTATTGCAAATGACAAATAAATCTTTTGAACTTTGAACATTTGACAGTTGTAGACATTTTGATGTTGAGGTCCGGTCCTTAACTATTCCCTCTATCTTAGAGTGTCAGGGCAATTTAAAAACAAATGCATATCGGACCCACTTTATATAATGGAACGATTTTATTTGCTGTATCTCAGGACTTTCTTCTATAAAGATGCATTAATTCTAACCAAGACACTTGCAGCTTGAGATGTCCAACTGAGCTCTTCTTTATGCTATTTCAAACCAACTTGGGGCTGAGCTCTCTCTAAGCCACACTTGTCTCACTGGGTTACAGAGGCTATTTCCATGGCAATGGCTTGTAGAGGTCAATGTTTGTTTGTGAGTGCGCTGGCTGGCTTAACTAAGGTATAGCAGCATACGGGGCCCTGTTTTTAGGATTGACTGAGGCGGACCTCTGCTGGGGCAAACTGGTTATCATGATTCCTGGCTTAGTCAGGGGTGTGCTGTTATTCAGAGCAGAAGTGGCTGAATAGCTCGCCTGCCTTTTTTGTATTGCTCGACTAGACCGTTATTGTATCCAGACATCTGGGGTAGGCTGATGTAAGCTTTCATGCTCAGTGACTGCCTCTTGAGCAGGCGTGGTTGTATTACTCTCCATAATTCCATACCATGTGACCGAGTGAAATGGAACTTTAGCTCATGTACACGGCCAAACGTTTGTGGGCACAAGACCATCACACCTATTTGAGTTGTTGGACATCCCGTAAAAAAATAATGGGCATAAATACGGTGCAGCGCCCGCCCCCCTTGCATCTGTAACAATGGCCACTCTTCTGGGAAGCCTTTCCACAAGACTTTGGAGTGTCACTGTGGGAATTTGTACCCATTCAGCCAAAAGAGCTGCATGAGCTGTGTGGGGTCAGGTACTGATGTTGGACCAGATGGCCTAGCTTGTAATTGCCGTTCCAATTCCTACAAAAGGTGGTCTAAAACGAAACATGAAATCCCATTATTGCCCTAAATATAGTTTCTTCTTCTTGTATATTTTTTGACATAGGATAATGTGTTCACTGCAAAATCAACTTCCAAATCACATTCATTGGACTTGCTGTTTAGCAAAGTTACATTTGTGTTTTACAATTCGTTTAATGCACACTATCAGTGAATGACAATTTCACTGTAATTTAAGACAATTTTTTAAAATACAACTACATATTAAACTCCATGTATAGATCATTCTTAACCATGCTATCCCCATTTTAAAACAATTACACTTGTAAATTAATGGAAAAAGTGCAACGATTTCAATGACTCCGTTCATGAAGAAGGTTAACCTAAACATTTATTTATTCTATTTCAAATCTGCATTTTCTGCTGCTCTTCAGCCTCATGATTCATGCGATTGAAAAGTGCAAGTCCCCTGGGTGGCTGATGGTTTGTCATTAACAAAATTATTCACAGAAATAATTACTTTGTGCCCAGCCATGAAATACAATTATTTATTTAAAAAAGTGAGAATATTTGGTTGCCTGATCATTTAAACTGTAATCTTCCGCTGCACTATTGTTCCCTACAGACTTTAGTCTGAGACTCATTCCGTTTGACTGGAAAATCCTCGGGGAGGAGTTCATATCCAGACTGATTGCAAAGAAGAAAATGAACATACATGGGCGTGGTGTAATGTTTGACTGGAGCAAAACATTTCTGTAGCCAGCAATTGTAAAAGTACAATGATGAAAGTTTGGGGAATTAGAGTTGTTAAAGAAATATTTCTTTAAGTAAAATAACTCTTGGGGCCAGGGGCCAGTGTTATCAATCACCAATGACTTGTTGTCACTTGTTGTCACAAAAAAAAGAAGAGCAGATGCAGTTGTAAGCAAAGACTGGTTTTACTTGGCACACGTTGTTGTATAAAAAGTGAGCACTAGGCTTTCAGGGACACAAAAAATACAAAGAAGCTTTTAGCTCCCAGTAATCATAGGCCCAGGATGGCGTACCCTCCAAACCCACATGGAATACATGACATGGAAAAATACTCAACAGGGAGACAGGGGAACTGAGGGGTACATATACATGAGGATAATAAGGGGAATTGAGTCCAGGTGTGTAATGGTGATTGCAGAGATTGAATCCAGGTGTTACAAATTGGAATGAAACAGGGCCGAATGGACTGGGAACTGGGCTGTTGGTAACTAGTAGACGGGTGACCGACTGCCGGTGTGGGAGGGAGGTTTTACACTTGGGATGGGTGAAGTAGGCTATTTTATATAATGCAATGATTCTGTTTAAATTGTCCTTCAAAGGTGTCTTACGTGTTTGGTCTGCCACCCTCCCAAGGGTTTGCAGAGACTTCTATTTTTGCAAATATTGAGATGACTGACATGATTTTACCTTCTATAGGAATAATTCATCATTGTTAAACCTTATGCTAAAGCCATGTTGATCCCTTTAAACTATAGACTTCAAGGAGATGAGTGTCTATCCATCTGTTGGATGCTTGAAACACAACTTTCACTTCTGACAATAATCCAGAGCGTCAGACAAGAAGATCATTCTTTGATATTTGCCTTTAGGCTTTAAAGTTCCAAACCCTCATTGGTTTGAAATGTGTCCTACTTTTATCTTGTATTATTTTGAACTTCAAATAGGACATTTAGCGTTTTAAAGAGGTAGAGAACATTGAACAGAACAAGGATTAATTCTTGACATATTTCCAGATAGAACCTTCTAGGTCCATGACCAAATTAAATATCAAGGTTTAGAACTTGTAGGCCCTGTTATTCTACACATATCTGTATGGAATTTAATTCATGCTTTGTTTAATTCTCTAGTGGTTTAAGATAATATAATATGCTACAGAGTTAAGCTGAATGAATTAATAACTTATCAGTATTAATATTTTAAGTCAAATAGTTTGTGCTGATGAAAGTTTGGCCTACTAAACCACTTTTGCATTTAACCGAATATTTGAATATACCTTACATTTTGGGCTGGATGTGTAGTATGTTTTTATTTGATTTGTTGATAACTTTTGTGTCAACAAATCAAATTTGGTTCATGGCCACATGTTGACACACATCAATTGAGGATTCCAAAAGTGAACACAAAACCTGGCTGTTCTCTTATAATTGCATAAATTGTGTGAAGGAACAAATGAAGTCAATTATCCCAGTGCTTTACTTGCCCTGAAATAGACTGTATAAAATAACCTTTATAAATAGACTGTATAAAATGTGGTACTATTTCTAAATGGTGAAACTACTCTATAAAACTCTATAATATGAGCAAAAAATCGATACTTTACTCAAAGTTTTCACTGGATATCAAATCCAAACCTTTGGAGAATAGAGTCAAAATTTGAATAAAACTTGCTGTCCCAGTAATTATGTAACATAGTGTAACAATCAAGAAAGCACTGAGAGGCCGTTTACCATAATGATAACTCAATAAGAGAACCGCTGTTGAACAGGGTTGAAATAACAGCTGCATCGGCTCATTACATGGACAAGGGGGATCAGTAATTCTAGATCAGCAATACTTCTCAGAGACACTGTGAAAATAGACGTATGTCTTCTCTGAATTATGAAGTTTGAATATGTTTGAAAAGGCAAATGACTGGGGAGAGAAATGTACCACAGGTGTGTGTGTGTGTTGTTTATGTTGGCCTGGCCAGTCAGTTGGCCTGGCATTTTGTGTCTGCCAGTGATGTTCAGAGTGCGTAACCGTAACAGATAGAGGGTGTGAGAGGGTGGAGATGGGGCACGGACGCGGCGAGGATCTCATACTGTGATTGCCCACAAGGGTTTTGCCACCAAGTACTAAGTCATGTTTGGTAGATGTGTCGAATACTTATTTCCCTCATTAAAATGAAAATCAATTTATAACATTTTTGACATGCGTTTTTCTGCTTTCTAGTTGTTATTCTGTCTCTCACTGTTCATTAAAATGATAGACTGATCATGTTTTTGTCAGTGGGCAAACGTACAGTTATTATTGATTTGTCAACAGAACTTTCCTTTTCATTATCCCAGAAAATGTAATTTGGATTTTGTAGATTGTGTTGGCTAAACCGCTCTGAACCACTCTCACTCCATCTAACGTTCATGGGCTCTTTTCCTCAAAAACGTAGTGGCAAACGTACTGCTTTCCCCCCTAGTTCAAGTGAATGCAAAAAAAATTGACAGATGGCGCTTGCGTAGCATGTTCACATATCCTTAAAAATGTGTATAGAAAAGCACAAGGCCTCTGTGTTTTTAGGGCGTATTTATGTCGCTTTCTACCAATCAGAATATTGTAACACCTCTGTCCGGTATGCTAAATTGGACGGAGTCAGAGGTAGAGATGTAGAATTTATTAACCTGAACACAGACAGCTGTTGGCCACTGTCTATGCCCTCACCATAACAGTTGACAAACCATCAAACCATAGGCACTTAGAAAACTCTCTCTAAGAACAGTAGGACTACAACTAGCTCACCAGGTATCTCACTGGTACACAGTTCTTTGTCACACATAGTGTGAGTGGAGCCAAAAGAGGAAGATGCCTCCCAAAACCTTATATAAGCCCCAACTCGGGGAT
Organism: Esox niger; assembly: GCA_016801105.1. Taxonomy (NCBI): domain Eukaryota; kingdom Metazoa; phylum Chordata; class Actinopteri; order Esociformes; family Esocidae; genus Esox; species Esox niger. The sequence continues at coordinate 31,492 of JACXGJ010005857.1, read as the reverse complement.
ACCTAAACACACCCCTGCTGTCCAACAAGCCCCCCAGAGCTGCCACCTTGCTGCCGGACGTCCCACCTGGATGAACTGCCCCAGCCAACTGTATGTGTATTTAAAGTATATGTCATATCACAGATATAATATTACCGTATAGCCCATGCATTCATTAAATGCTTGCATAAATACTGAGTGATGCTTTCATGCTAGTTAATGTTGCTAATGTCAGTAGTGTTTACCATTAAGACAGCTTTGTGGTTGCTGCTGTTGCTAATTTATAGTTACTATTATAAGTACATCATAGATTTTTCCTGTGTGTGATAAACAGTGGACTAAACCTTGCATTATATAAAATAAGCACTGCAGACTGCAAACAAATTATGCATTAGGATTTGTTCCAGATAGACAAGTGTCTATTGGCACTGAAGGGTATAGGCATTGGCTATAAACTTCAGGATCTGCATTAGAGTAAGCCTGAAATAAAACTATTTACAGTTAAACAGTATTGTGACTATTTCTGGTGTATTTTTTAAGTACACATCTGTACATGCTTTCTGGGGTAATATAGGCTTTAATCACAACATTAATCACTTTTAATTGCAGGCCGACTGAACTTGGCTTGCCTGGTTCATTCTCTGTTTTGCCTTGCTGTTCTGACACCCAATGACACAATATTTTTTTTCCCTTTAGTCCGAGGCAAGGGTGTAGGAGTAAGGGGGTAGGGGGGTAGTCTAGCACTCCTCAATGCTAGACTACCTACATGATAAGTTAATTGAGTGTAGTGATATTCCATAGAAGTGTTCACTGTGTATGTGACACATTAAATGAATGAACAAAGTCTACTAATATCAGGTTGCAATTGAAATTGATTTAACAATAAGCAAGAAGTTCAAGCAATTTACTAGACGGCGAGAACTGTTGTTAGAATGTAAATGTACATTATTATAGGCTCAAATGACCAGACACCGCAATAACCCATCAACCCATTCAGGCCAAGACCTGTGGGTAGCCTGATACAGAAACACAACTTAACGAATTCTTCAGTCAATAAAATAATTTGCTCACAATAGAGTTCCCCATGAACAGATACAAATTACCACAGAGATCCCCATCCATGTACTGTATAGTACGCAGTTACCAGGACACAATAACTAGGGGAGAGGAAACAAGACAAATAGTATTTTTGGCTTTGGCAGGAAGTTCATATCAGTGACCTACACAATAGTATATTCAAAATGCAGGCTTCAGTTATAGAAACGCTGCAGGCTGCAGTACAGCAGGAAGTTCCTTTTCCTATGAAACTCCTTCTGGTGGATTTAGCTCTGGACTTTCTGAAAGTGAACTTTCAGACACAAGCGAGGGAAATTAGTGGAGATCAAACGGAGCCTCAAGGCAATGGAGAATACACTTCTTTTACCATCAAAACGGACAAGCTGACAGCTAACCTGCACCACTTGCATTAGTAGTGAAACACCAGGCAGTTCCTCTCAGAAATTTTACTTAGTCTCTTCTCACACTCCCAAACATATTCCCAAATGTTTCAACAAGCATTTTAATGTGAAGAACCCCTTTCGGACACTCTAAAAACATTTTCTTATAAGAGTATAGATTTATAGATTCACAAACTCCTGTTTTGAAGGGACACATATTGTTGGCATTATATTTAGCCAGTGATACACATTTGAGATTTAGCCTCACCCACATGAATCAGTTTCAAACTCACCGACGAGTTACAAATTACATTTGTCTGAACACAGATTCTGGTAATATGTCAGTCCTTGTGTCATTGGACCTTAGTGCACCGTTTGACATTGTTGAGCAAACAATATTGCTAGACAGGAAAACTGGATTGGTCTTAGTGTCACAGCCCTGAATTGGTTCATGTCTTATTCCCAAGACAAGGAATGATTTGTCTCTATAGACAACTACTGCATGTATCAGATGAACTCACATGACATGTGGAATTCTGCAAGGTTCTATCCTTGGGGCTCTTTAATTGAACATTTAGATGCTTCTGTTTTTCGAAATCATGCTATACAATGACATTGCTTATAATAATTATGCAGAAGACAGACATATTTATATAGCTCTCTCACCAAGTGACTATGGTCCCATCCTCTCAGTCCACCAGTGCATTTAACAAATCAATGACTGGATGTGCTTCATCAAAATTAAACTGAAATAATTGTCCATGGCACCAAAGACAAGAGACTGACAGTCAGCAATTATCTTGATACACTGTCCCTTAAGAGTAAAAGCCAAGTTAGAAATCTTGGGGTAATTATGGATTATTTTCAAAAGGAACATAAAACGAATAACAAAACATGCATATTATCACTTTAAAACATAGCTATGATTAGAATATTAATCTCCAGACAAGATTCAGAAAAGCGAATCCAAGCTTTTATCTCCAGTCAGTTTGATTACTGTAATGGTCCTTGTTCAGGTCTGCCTAAAAAAGCACCCAGAAAATTGTGGTTCCTTCAAAACGCTGCAGCTCAAATTTTAACAATATCAAAAGAACAAAATCTGAACTCATTGAAGACACAAATTCTTAGGTCTCTGCACTGGCTTGCTGTATCTCTTTTTTTATTGCTTCTCATCTATGAATCACTCTACGGTTCAAGACCAAGTTACATCTCAGACATACTTCCTCAGTATGAACCATTTTGAACCCTCAGGTCATCAAGGTCAAGCCTTCTCACCATTCCCAGAGTCACGAAAATTTGGTGATGCAGCGTTTATTGATTATGATGCACAGAGTTTGAACAAACCGACAGAAAATCCCAATATTACTGCAACGTTGACCACTTTTAACTCAAGGCGAAAAATCTATGCGTTTTGCTGCTTTTTATTAATCTTTTAATAATCGTTTAGGCCTCATAAATGTGATGTTGTATTTGTGGGCTTGGTTTTTTAAATGTGCAGTTTTCTTTTTATGATTGATCGTATTATGCTTTTCCATTTTTCTGTTTGGCCTAATCATATAAAGCACTTTGAATTGCCCCGTGTATGAAATATGCTGTACAAATCAACTTGCCCTGCCTAGAAATCTAAATATTTTGGTTGTTTATTTGTTACCTTACAAAAACACAAGCAGGGTGAATGCAACTTTACAACTGAAATTTGTCTTGTTCCATTTCCATCCATATGGTGTATTTCGTATGGTTTCCATTATATTTCCTCCATTCCAGCCATGTGCTACCCTCAGCAGCATTTTGTGGCCTGAATTCATTGATGTAGCTCAGTGAAAAATGACCGGCTAAGATTTTATGTTACAGTTACATTCCCGTTCTGTTCAAGACCAAATCAATATGTTTAACAGGACAATTTGAGAAACGCATTAAGGACTTAACTCTTGTTAACTAGCTAATCTAAATCGCTGGCTTGTGACTCCAGTGACGTCCCCTCTATGGGAGGCCAGATGACCAGTACCTTGCCTGTATAATTTAATCAAACTTGCAGTGATTGAACTTTATATTACATTGCTCTAATTAATATGTAGCCAACACAGTAATAACGGGCAAAACGGGATTGTGGCAGTGCCAATTTGATAGTAGTTGGACCTTTGGGGCGCACCGACTTTGGTATCAAATCGGGATATAATAGGGCTGAGGAATAGGCTAGGACCTGAGCAGAACAACGGTAAATTTCCATTTATTTTTCACAGCACTCAATCATTGGGTCAGTTACTGCACTTTGTCTGGTAGAACTGAGAATCTTACAACATTCTAAACGACAGTGTTCAGTTTTAAGAACGCTTCTGGATATTCTGTTCGAATACACTTTCTATCACAATGCTGGTTGAAGGACACAAACGCAGAGGCGAACAGGTGAAGGTACTTAATAAAGAAAAAAACAAAATAAACTTAAAGCAGCTCCAGTGATTGAGTAGCATAGCATACAGCTGACAAACCAAAATGAACCACACCATTGTGAGCAAACCTTCAACTTAAATAGGTTCCCAATTGGAGGCAACAATCCACACCTGCCTCCAATTGGGGAGACCCAATCACATAGAGATGCCTAGAGGCATCTCTTCTTGTCCCGTCTTGACTATGGCCCCAGCCAGTGCAAAGATGGCTAGGGGCATAGCCAGAACGACACAGTACCCCCCCCCCAAGGCGCGGGCTCCAGAACGCAAGACCCGGGACAACCAAGGGGGGGCGGCGGGCCGGCAGCAAACTGTCAGGGGGAAGCCCAGCACCTGGAGCAGCCGGGACGGGCAGCGGAGGTGGCGCGGCCGGGACAGTAGGGGGCGCCGCTGGCTCGGGCGGCAGAGCGGCCGGGACAGTAGGGGGCGCCGCTGGCTCGGGTGGCGGAGGCCAGTCCTCGTCGGTGAGCTCAGGCGGGGGAGGCGGCCTGTCCTCTGTGGCGGGCGGCGGTGCAGGCAGCCAGACCTCTGTGGCGGGCGGCGTCGCTGGCAACCAGTCCTCGGCGGGTGGCGTCGTTGATGACCACGGGGCAGCGTGAGGGGCTGGCGGCAACGACCGCGGGGCAGCGTGAGGGGCTGGCGGTGACGACCGCTGGGGAGCGTGAGTGGCTGGCGGCGACGACCGCTGGGCAGCGTAAGGGGCTGGCGGTGACGACCGCTGGGCAGCGTAAGGGGCTGGCGGGGACGACCGCTGGGCAGCGTAAGGGGCTGGTGGCGACGACCGCTAGGCAGCATGAAGGGCTGGCGACGACGACCACTGGGCAGCGTGAGGGGCTGGCGGCGACAACCGCTGGGCAGCGTGAGGCATCTATTCTTGTCCCGTCCTAGGGGCATAGCCAGGACGTGACACTTTCTGTGTATCATAATATTAACATTATGTTTCCCATCAAAAACCCTTCATCCCAAGCACTTTTTATAGTTTCATTATACAATTAGAGTGTTTTCGGAGAATCATTCTGTATCGATTTTTACCAAAATCACTACATTTGCTCTTTCCACTTGCTCACGAGCTATGTGTTACAGCATCTTTACCTCTCTCTCAACTTGCTATTAAATTTCAGCCAGAGCTGCTTATGTTAGTCAATCGAGTCGATCCTGGCTTTGCAGTAAAGACCAGTCCAGGGCAGCTACTCTGGAAGGCAGCACTCTTTGAGTACTTCTTTATGTATGGAAAGGAATTTAGCAATATTTTCTGATGCACTACAGTAGCAAGGTAATCATTCAACTCCCTTGCATGTTGGAACATTTCCTCAGATGAATGGTGAATAGCCATAGCTATGTTTTTGGACTGGTGACCATGCATAGCTTTGTTTTTATATTAGTAACCAGTCTTAGCTGTGTTTTGATAGTGGTGTCCACCTTTATCTGTGTTTTGGTAATGGTGACCAGCCTTAGTTGTGTTTTGGTAATGGGGACCCGCCTTAGCTGTGTTTTGGTACCGGTGGAACAACTGACGATTCATATAGAGAACAATGTATCATTTAATTATTCTTTTTGGGTGATGAAATTTTTGAATACGTTTACTTTGATTTAAAACACTGGAGTAAAAATTTTGTACAAAGGCTTTACAAAGCTTAAGAAGCATTGATAATTTTTTGCTTCAAGAATCAATGGATGAATACCATTCAATTACAGGTCCAAAATGTACATTGTCACTTCAGATTTCCACTTATACTCAAATGTCAATCTGCTACACTTTGCTATAATCACTCCCAACAGCAATTACTAATGGCCTATAATAGCCTAACTGAGCACAACGCATGGAAGGAAAGTTACTACATTGTAAGTACTGGAGAGAGAAAGAAATTATAGTCATTTTATAATTCTGAACAAAATATAAATTGCTATCTGCGCATGCCTTCTTCAAAAAGTTAACAAAAAAACATTTTGAAGAAACATTTATGTTTATTGTTGTATTTTTTTTCCAATTTGGTTTTGCTGCTTTGGGACTTTGCTCGGGCATTATTGACCGTATTGACTTTTTACATGGCATTTAAGCACATTGAGTAAAGTCAAGAAGGACGGAGCGGTGGTATGGGAGTTTCAGTTGTTGTACTTTAAGCATGCAATGAGTTTGTTGAACCAACACAGATTGTTGGTTGACCAATATACTTACCTCGTGAGCTTAGTTAACTGGCTGATCAGAATTTGAAAAAAAGGTTATTCCATCATTGTAAACTCTCCCTCCGACCCTTGGAAAGCTTTTTCCACTTTTTCCTCCTCAATCATCCAACTCCCCCCTCCCCCTTTCTGCCAACAACTTTGTCAACCACTTAACCAGAGGTGGACGATTTTTGTATGCTACCAAGTCCCCTGATCCTACTCACACAGAACCCGCTCACACCATGACCACTTTCTCCCTGCTCTCTCCAGATGAATTCCTGCACCTAATATCGGCAAGGATTCTGACAACTTACCCACTCGACCCGTCTCCTCTTCTCTGGTCCATCTCTGGAGACCTTCCATTCTTCACCTCCCTCCTCATCTCATCCTTGACCACTGGGTGAGTTCCCTCAAACTTGAAGATTGCCTGAGTCACCCCCCCCCCCAAGAAACCATCACTCAACCAATCTGATGTCATGAACTCAAATGTGGTATCCTGTCTCTTTTTTCAAAACCTGATCTCCTTGTCCCTAACCAGCCAGGCTTCCAGACAGGTCATTCAACAGTGTGTCACAGACTCTGTACTGCCAAGGCTGACTTTCTCTCTCTCTCTTTCTCTTCACAAGGTCTGTAACAACTCAGCACAGTCAAAACTCTTCCCTGTCTTAGCAACTAGTTCCCCCTGATGCTAAGACAGCAGTCCATGCAAACACAGCAAAAGACATCTGAAATCCTCCAATTCTTACAAAGTGTCGTTTTACTGAAATGGCTCACTCCCAAGCAATGTTTACACATGGTCTTTTTCTGTGTTTGTCATGTGCCAATGCACTTCTAATTGTGAATAGTGAAAGCATACCTGTTGAGCAGGCTTATTGCCACAGTAATACTGGACAGTTTATATTCAATATGACTGTTAGAAATAAAGCCACAATGTGAACTTGATGAAATTGGGACAAAGAGTTTAATGAATTTCACTTCATCTTGTTTCATATATCCTACAATACTAACTCACCACGCAGGCCACTATGGTCTGGTTTCTGAATTGAAAATATTTTCCTTGCGGCAAAAAAAAGTTCTGGGGCTTTTAAAGTCACTGTAATGCAGCAGTGGGAAAATAGCGTGGAAGGAGAAAAGAGAAACACAGATGACTACAAAGGGAAAGGCTGTAAAACACCATTACAGGTAGAAGACGTAAGAAACCCCCATCTCATTAAAAGCTGCCAGATTCCCAGGCAATCCTGGAATTGTCCATTAAAATGATTAAAGTTTGGAGGCGGGCGGCAGGCAGTGTGCTACAGCTCTCGGAATGCTAACAGTCTCTATCAGCCTCTCTGCACATTGGAGAGGTGTACTGTACACACAGCTTTCCCTGGTGCACAGATCAGGGATGCCGCACCAAGCTGTGTCCATGTTACAGTGTTTCTTAATCGCGTGCAAGCATTTTTCAAAAAGGTTGACATGAGTATCTAGAACATACAAGAAATGATCAAATCCCAAAATCCATTTACTGGATTTGTGATCCTTTTCTGACCTTATTCTGTGATTGCACATCCCATACATTGTTTCACAAAACTTTAAATACAGATGTTGTCAATAAATATTGATATTAATAGAAATAAATGTTCACATGAAATCAATCAAATTTCAATCAAATGAATTTATGAAGCCATTTTTACATCAGCGGCTGTCATAGAGTGCTTTTACACCACACCCAGCCAGGGACCATGCGGCGAGGGCAGTTGAGTGGCAGCTGAAAAAGTCAGGTATGGTCATGATCAGCATCACAACCAGGAGGACTTTTGACAGGGACAACAACAAGTCCTTCAAGCCTAGTACTCCAGTGGTGTGGGCCAAGACCTCATGTCCTCCTTAATTTAAAACAGGGCAGGTACAAAAGTGCTTTGTACTTGGATAAAACCATGTGCCAAAGTGGAGGGGATTAGTTGCAGCTGTGGTCATCTGAAAATGCAAGGGTGAAATCAACAAATGAAAGAGCACAATATTTTAAGCCAGACATACTGGAAACTGGGAGATGGAGAGGAAGGCTCCGCTTGAGTGGAGGAAGAGATGGACGGGGCTGTCAGAGAAGAAAAGTACAATGACCAGATCAACCGAGATTCGAGCTGTAGTTGTTGACCAAGTTGTAAACCACCGACCAATTATGGTTGAAGCCGGTAAATGTTTTCAGATCAATACGGAAAAAATCAGGAGACCACTGCACCTATTTCTTACCTTTCCAAAAAAGTCAAAAAGGAATGTTTTGAATGAGGAACAGAAGTGTTCAATTTGCAGTGTTCTCTTAATTTGAACCCTTCCGTTCCTCACTCAAAACCTTATTTTTTGACTATTTTGGAAAGGAAGAAAGAAAATGGTTCAGTGGTCTCACGTTTTTTTCCAGAGCTGAATGTTCAGGTTTTCTAAATCTATAACAGGGACATCCGGTAAATACGAATGTAGCACCTTTAAACATCTCAAAGCAGATGGAGCGTGGGAGGAATGTGAGGGGGCAGCCCGGTCTGCATGAAGGCGACATTGCTGTGTGCAACAAACGTTTGTGGCCGGACAAAAAGGATTTTACTTTTGAGTTTGAGTTGTTGAGAAGTCATGACTACGGGTCTGGAACGATGATTTACATTTGTTATAAATGATTATGCATTTTGAAAATAATATAGGTTTTTGTTTAATTTATTTAATGTAAGAATGGATTCCCTGATTCACGAGAACATCATTCCCTGACGACAATGGAATTCAATCAATACAATGCTGTTGGCCATCCCATGTAGGAGACGGAACGGCTTCACAGCAGGGGGTCATAATCAACGTTTCAATAGGCACATCCGATGTTCCTGTTGATTGAGGTGGAATACTGATATAATCTACAGTGTCCAAATGAATGTTCAGCAACATGCGAGAATGATGTTTATCCACATTCTGTGGGTCTGTGGAAGTATGATGCAATAACACTGAGCCATTTACTGCAGTCATTTTTTCATGTTTACTGTTACTAGCTTCAGATTACTACAGAGCATATTGCTGGCTGCGTTGGCTAATTCTGTTCTATTTCTTCCTGGAGGCCTTGTGAGCAAAATGCCTAGATGGAGGTTTATTTCCTAGGGGTGACTTCTGTGTGGAGTCAGGCAGAGAGTCAGGCAGACGCACGTGGCCCCAGGGGTACCAATCTTTGCCAGCAAACCTCGGGGCCCAGGCATCATTTTCTAAAAGTCATTTTCACTGGGTGAAAACACGTCCCCCATCCCCGACTACAGCTTCCCTCCTAGAGCAGGGGTGGAGTCACCAGGATAGGTGATGTTCTGGGATCAGTTGTCATAATGGGCCACTTACCACAAACCAGTGGCTTACAGATCACATCGTTTGATGGGTAACAACTCAACAACTCCAAGCACACAGACAAATAACTGTGTATTAAAGTTTAGTACAAATAATAAATACTCTAAAGACCAGAGTATTCAAATTGAGTACTGATAAGCCTAAAGGTCAATCGATGAAAACGAAGTACTAAATTCCCGAAGATTAATGAAACAAAATAAAATGAAATGTTTATGGTATGTACTGTATGTAAAATACAATACCATATAGCCAAAAGACCTAGGTCCACTTGTTTTTACAAACAAAAAGTTAATTAGAAATTCACTTGCAGGCTGCGGCCACACGTATTTAAACAGAAAATGCAGTAGAATGGATGCATTTTTGAGAGTAGCCAAGTACTTGTTTAATATGCACATATTTACAGAGTCCCTTTGGTAGGCAAATACCTAAAATTGTTTTAATCCATTCTCTGAATGTTTTCATCCATTCTCTTAACTTTTTTTATCCATTCTCTCAACTTTGTTTATTTATTCCCGTACTTAAGATAAGGGAATATTTAGTCCCTTAACTTATTTTTCAGTCAGTCGCTTAATTGTTTCTATTCCCATTTTTAACCTGCACATTCCTATCATGGATTGAGTTCTTATTACATTTGATCAAAGATATTCTTCACATTTGCAGTGTTAAACCCAAGATCACTCTCAGCCATACGTCGCAGCTCTAAATTGTCTCCTATGCCGGCAGAATGTGCAGGAGTACCGGTGTACAGTGCAAAAAAGGGTGTTGCATGCACAGAAAGTAAACAAACACCTTATTCAATCCACCTGAGGCAGAGATTTAAAAAATACGCCCAAGGGGCTTTGCGTGGCATGTAGATAGCTATTATAAATGAAAACCATTTATTATCTGCATTAACAAAATTCCTTTGACAGTTGGGTCAAGATAGAATAAAGTGTCTTGTCTGATAATCCAACCCCTTTTTTTGCACTAACTGCAATCAGACTGTATACATGCAACACCCTTGAGCCCCGTTGCTAGCCTCTTATGAACTGTACAGTTTCTGCTGATGAATCAGCCCTGCTTGCACGTGAAACGTTGCAATGTTAATGAGGACCATCTCGTGGTTAACCCTCAAAACTTGACAATGTCTTTGTATTTCAAAACCAGATTGAAGTTATTTCAATAGGAGATTCAATAATCACGATCCATTATTGGGAACATGCACTCAAATCTCCAGATGATGTTTATTTTTTATGATCCCATTAGCTAAAGCACATCCAGGTGCCACACTGCAGGGTCCACAGAAAATAGAAGACATGACTGTACAAGCCAGTTATTGTAACGGTGTGGTGAGGATAAAGGAGAAACTTAATGCAGGAGTATTACAGACGCAAATGTTTATTCCATGCAGCAAAGAAGGCAAAATACAAAGATAACATAAACTGTACTGTGCCAAGACGGAAATGTACTTGTATCAACACTTAGGATGAGAAAAAGGCTACTACCGCATGAGCAGGCACAAATATATATATATATTATATTTTTGTATGAAAAATAAGAAAATACTTTTAAAAACCACTAACAAACAACCATAATATACAGCTACAGCTGGGACATTCGGTAAATATTGATGAATGTGCCAACCAGTAAAATACAAAAGAAAACTTCAAAAAACCTCTCATTGGTTAGTGTTGTGTATCACTGATGGGTAAAATGTGTTTTTCACATCTGTTCAAACCTAAACAAGTACTATTGCCATGCCACGTTTTCACTCTAGTTGATTGTAGTATCTGGAACGTCTCCCATCATTTAGAAGTCAGCACCCCAGAGTGACTCCGATGGAGCTGTATAAGATAATTCCCATTTTCGGTTTAGATGAGATGTTTAGGACAATAAGAAAACAATTTCCCACTCCCAAACCATTGACAAACATTTCCACATAGCCTGTACGTGTGGCAGTAAAGCGTACAGAAAAACATTACAATTTGAGAACTCAGTCCCTGCACGGCACAGTGGTGGACTTCCTGGGGCGCGGTGCAATGCTTTGCGGGCAAATTGAAATGCTGCCTATGGATTTCTAATCATGTGCCTGGGTACCTTTGGGATGCAGGTTTAAGTATTGTGCTCTGTGTCACCATGTCTTGTATTTTTATCCTTTTTCTGCTCCACTTTCCTGTCCCCACAGGAGGACATTCTGGGAAATGGATTAGCGGAGGGGTATCAAATCTTTAGATCATTTTCTTCAAACTCTTCAGAGGAGAAGCTGCTTCAGTTGCACATGCTTAATGTTGAGATGATCTCAGAGGATTGCAAAAGTAGGAAGACATTGTGATTTTGTGTTCCAGTTAATATGACTAAATAGGGCTAATCTTGCTGCAGGAGAAAGTCACGTCTAGCCTCCTCTCCTCCCTGTCCCCCTGTGATTTCGGGATACAAGGGATGGATATTCTGAGGGAAAATAAAAAGCTAGGCATCTGATATCTAATGATGGTTAAGGTATTATTTCTCTATCCCTCACAGCTCCACTAACACACCACTGGGGCCAAGCGGCACCCTGTTCCCCGAAATATGAAAATATTACAATGTGAAATTCTATGGCTATGGTCAAAAGTAGTGTACTAGATAGACCATAGGGGGCTATTCGGCATATAGCCAATGAATCAATTGCGAGGTATCAGGTATTCATCGGAGAGCCGTGGCTCATGCCACCCCCCAATGACATCATGACAGGGGCTCTTAGATGGGATGGAAATCTGATTTGTCCTCATAAAACTTTCAAAGCCTTATCTTTGACTTGTGGAAGAATTATGAACATCAAGTCCCCTTTCTGAAAGGAGACTTCAGTGGAGGCGAGACGAGGCGTCGGTGGCTCGGGGAGGGGAGCGACGAGCCGCGGCCACACTTGCAACAGTGGTCGGCGGAGGAGGTCTCTCAGACTGAATTGGTAGAATAGAGACGACAAGTGTGAGAGGGATGTGGAGTACCTATTTTCATGTATAATTGATGCCTTATCTCCCCAATGAGGCGCTCTAACTGATAAGACTGACAGCTCTGATGTGCCCGGTCGACCGACAGCTGCACAGCTCACAAAATGGATGACATTACACTCTGATTACCGCATAGGGACACGAGGGACAACTGTGTCTCCACGCCTCCTCAGGAGCATTAGTCACCACTGTCAAATGTGAGGATTCAGGCTAAAACATACATGCAGATTGAAGTGCACTTCAATGACAATTTTCAGCCTTGGAAATCTCATTGGTTAGAGCAGTGTGGAGAGCTACGGTTTCGAAGGGGAAAATGGTCACATGATCGCCCTATTGAAATTGCATAGCTCCTTCAAAAACGCGCTGCTCTCAGATAGTGTACTCCAACTGTGTACAAGTGATATCACACTGTCTCAGACATATCAGCACCAACTCCAATCAAAATGAAGTGAGGTTTGAATAAAATGAAGTTCAGGTGCATTGGGTTATTCGGGAGAGGGGGATGAATAGCTTTGTGTTTCAATTGGCTCGGTTCTGTTATTCTGTCTTCTAGACCAATAATTCATTTCGCAATGTGGGACTTTTCGAATGGAGGAAGATTTCATGGATGTGAATCTATTTCACATTAAAAATCCATTTCCTAATACTTTCAGTAGTTGCTTGGTGCTGAAATAAATGCACGCTGCAGTTTCTATGGTAATTGAGCAGTGTCTCTGCTCGTCTTTGAAGTTCAACCTCCTCTGCACTCCACCCAATTAACATTTACAGACTCTGCTAATTATGTAAGGCTCATTTAGATGACTGATGTGTACATGACCTATGTGCCGTGGGCAAACCCTGACTTTTACTTGTTTACTTGACCAACTTAACCAGTTACCTGTGTACTCACCCAACAGCCTAAGGGCTAATGTAATTAAAAATGGTAAAAAAAAACAAGTGTTTTCACTCCACTTAACATCATGTCATATGTTGTTATTTTGTCAAGTCACAAAGTAAATGTATCTCCGTATTTATTTTACAGCACATTAAATGCATGAATGAGTTATTACACTGCACAAAAGTATATTATAAATTGTCATTCACATTGAGACATGTTATTTACATGCAGCCGAACTTATGAGCTTTATCGATGAGCCCAGCAGGTTAAACATAACATGAATGCTATATTTTTTGCATAAACTATAAAGTAATTCTATCAACCTCTATAACATAAATAAAGTAATTAAGTGATCACATTAATAACATGTACTGTATAAAGGAACAGTCTGTAGATGATATCTCAGTACATTGCCACTCTATTACTTGCCTGAGCACCACATTCTTTCACATCAAATCAGTATACAGCCTGGAATGTAACCCATCCAATGTATTTGGCTAGTTGAAAGAGCTTGTGAGTCGGTCAAGATAAATAGCTATGGCCTTATTCAGTCTCCTAGGCAGATCACAGATAGAACATCAAAGGAAATGCTCAGCTTGAAATGTTGTTTCATGGATCAATGCTGTAATTTAGGGGATATCTCTTAATGGACCCTGATGGAGTAGGAGATGAGCCTCTTCTGTGGACCAGCTATTTCTTTTAAAACACCTCTTGCATAGGAGGTAAATTCAAACACTTCAAAAAAGCAAGAGGATGTGAAATCCATGACCATTTAGCTTAATGAATCATCCCGTTTAGTGTGTTTTGATGTTCAGGTAGAACGTAGAATATGTATGGTATCATACACGACTTAACGAAGCAGTTGAAACGCCTGCTCCACCTGCCTCGGCGGTACCCCGCCTGCCCCAGCGCTCCAACTCACCGGTGTACTAACCACCCGCATGAGGACAGTGGCAGCAACACACACGCACCCACAACTGCTTCCCCTCACCTGATCGCACACGCAAACACCTGCTTCCCATCACCTGATCGCACGCCCTATTAATGTAGCCTTCGCGGTTGTGTGCTTGTGGATTGTTTGCGTATTTTTATGGCCTGTGCGCTGTTAAATATTACTGCTGATTATTTGTGGTTTTCCTTTTCCGACATCGTTTTTTGTGCTCACCGCCCTCACACTGTTACACTGCAGCTTAGAGCTGTTCATAAGCACAACGCATCGACTGCCTGGACACTTAGCTTAGCACTGTGTGGCTGCAGCCTGACAATATACCACAAATTCCCGAGTAGCCTTATTGCTATTATAAACTGGTTACCAACTCAATTAGAGGACTCATGTCATACCCATGGTATAGGGTTTCCGATACTGTACCACTGTTATCACTCAATCAGTATTCAATTCACTTTATAATGTAAACTAAAACGTGGTCTAAATGGCCTCAATAGTTCAAGTTCACAGCTAATGCAGTGATGTAATTTAATATGGATGTTGTTTTTTTCTTTAGTCTGTTCTAGCATGTTCAAATCATATTCTAGTCCCTGTTATAAGGTCCCATATAGCCCCATTGGAAAAGCCTGGTGTGTGCAACAACACTAGGTTGTGGGTTTTGTTCCCACGAGCAAGCCAGTAAGAACAAGTAAGAAAAGGCCCTCGCTCTGGTTAAAAGCGTATATTGAATGACACAAATGTCCGAAAAAATTATGAAATTCTGCCGAAATCCTGCCCAGTTTTAATGTTCTAATATGTTAATAGGCGTTCCAGTGCCAGCGATGTCTCAGTAAACCAGTGGAGGATCCAGGTTGTCCATTACAGGAGTGGTTAAGGTAATGGAATAATGTTTGAATTGCCTTGTGCAAAAGTTCAGCCCAGGGCCCTTAGTAATATAAATATTATGGCTGCCAAAAATGCTGATCTTTCTGTCTCTCCCCCACTGAGGCGTTGACGCTGATGGTGTAAATAAAACGCCGAGTCCCTTCAGCGCCACATCACGAGGCTGCAATAAGTCAGTCCCAGAAAAGGCCCAGACAGCAGCAGCAATGAAAGGTGTTGGCTGGAATGAGAATAAAGTATTTTACATGATGGAAAGAGGCTTTACTGTATGTTCCTACCTGTTTGGAAATAAAAACGTCTCCCTCTGGAATCTATGTATTTCAATTTGAATAGGATATTGATGAGACAGATCTCTCAATGGACAGGCAGTCCCAATTGTACATTATTTTGGAATGCCTGTATAGAAACAGATTTGTTAGGATGAGGAATGTTTTACAGTTAAATGCCTCTTTTAACCGTGTACTTGTCAACATATGCACTGACATTGCACTAAACTGTGGTACTGCACAGATGTAGTGCTGATGACATCACTTTTACTGTATTTGAGGTCTGGAAACGCTTCCAAAGTTTATAAATGTATTACTCACATTTCCAGTTGCTGTAGGAACCAATATTGAGTTGTTATTTCTATCAAACAGCCTGGTATCAGTGGGAAAGCTGCCTCCTTTTGCCCCCTACCACTTTTCTCCTGTCTCTCACCTCTCTCCTGTCTCCCATCTTTACAGACAGGATATTGTATATGTAGTCGGCATGTTGACTTTATTTCCTTCCTTCTCTTAGTCCCCATCCCCCCTTCTCCCTTTCCTGACTCCCCCATTCTTGCTCTTCTTTTTCCCTTGTATTCTGTCCTTACTCCCCTCTATCCCACCTTCCCAATAATTGATGCATTCTTGATTAATAAGTAAATACATTGAAACTCAAGTCAAGAAAGTGAGTGATTAAGCAGCAGTGTGTCAATTGTTAAGACTTGAGACAGGCTGACATACAGGCAGGCAGATATATGCCATGATTAACAGACGGACCAACAGACAGGCAGAAATATTCTCTCATAAGCATAGAGAAATAAATAGATAGGCTAAATATACACTCCTGGCTCAACTACAGCCCTAGCCTTAACCCTAGTCTGTCTGTCTGTGAGTGGATTTGTTTGCCAGTCTCTCAGTCTGTCAGTCTGCGAGTGGGTGTAATTGTCTGCCTGCCAGTCTTCCTGCAATTGGAAATGTGTGTCAGTCTTTTTGTGAATGGATGTGTTTGTCAGTCTGTTTGTGAGTGGATGTGTTTGTCAGTCTATTTGTGAGTGGATGTGTTTGGCAGTCTGTTTGTGAGTGGATGTGTTTGTCAGTCTATTTGTGAGTGGATGTGTTTGGCCGTCTGTTTTTGAGTGGATGTGTTTATCTGTCAGTCTGTCTGTTGGTCTGTGTGTCCCAGCTCAACCCTGTCTTTCTGTCTGAACCTCAGAAATGTTTTTGCCTGAATCCAATGTATTGACTTTTGGGCTTTTGCCCTTTATACATATCTAAGCATTAATGGCCTCACTGTGGAGGTGAGAGAGAGGAGAAAGTGGAGGTGGAAGATAGTCAGGAGAAAGAGGAGGGAGGAGATGAGTGGGGGGGAGATAGAAATACATAGAAGGCGGGTGAGTTAACAGATAGACTGTGTCAATATCCTGTCTGTGGTGGGGGGGCAAAGAAAGACAGAAAGAAAAGAAAGAAGGAAGACGAGAAGAGAGGGAGAGGGAGGGATGGGATCCAAAAATCCTCCTTTATGGAGGGAGTAGAGATGGTGTCAGGAAAGTGAGATATAGGGTGCAAGGTGAGAGATAGGCCGAGCGAGGGAGCGGGAGCAAAGAGGAGGGGGTGTATGAAGAGGAGACAGATACAGAGTGAGGCAAAGAGAGAGGTCTGAGAAAAAAGAAAAAAAAAAACTATGTGAGATATATTTTCCTGCCAATGAATGCCATCTTTTCACTTAACGCATTACCTTAGGTTTGATTCTTCTATGTTTGTGCTAATCTTCACTCCATTGAAGGCAATGTGTTGATATATGCTTTAATAGGTTTGATGCATATCTTTTTGCTAATTTGTACCTGAATTATGCTTTTCAAAGATTACACATTGAAAGCATAAACAACATGCATTAGAATCAGAGCACTTGCCAGGTATGAAATTATATCTGACCTGCTCACACAGCCATAATAACAACATTATCACTGGACACTTTGGTTGGGTAAGAGCATTTCAGCTCATTAAGGCTGCAATTTTAGGACGTGGCATGAAATAAATGATACATTTCTGGATTTCAACTAAACTGCCAGGTTCATATCTGTCTATCCGGAGGTCTGGCTGCTGCCTTGATCTGGCTGACTCGTGTAAAAGTCAGGCTAAATACCAGTTCCCTCTGAAACCCTGGGCCAAACCTGGATGGAGTCACTTTGACAGCCTTCAGCTTATTTGTCAAGTGCTATTTCTGTTTTTACTTTGATTCCATGAGACGGCACGCATCCCTCCAGTTCTGGTGATGGTTTGTGATTTTTTTTAAAGAAACTGATAAGAACAGCTGAATATAAAAAGAATACAACAGCAAAGTCCCCTACCTCCTATCACAAGGCCAAAGACACAACAGAAAGAAAACATTCAAACATCAGAAAAGCTTTACAAAATGAAAAGAAAATACAACATAATTCAGCACAATGCTTTTTGGGGGGTCTTTTTTGTTTAGGCTGATAAAGCTCATGAAATATTGCTTGAGCTGCCATCAGCTGTCATAAAACCACAGACATGAGTAAAGGGGTTATAGAGGGCAGTAGACAGCCAACACCTCTGAGACAGTCAGTCTGATTTGACTGGGCTGACTGGATGGTATTGACCGCCATGAGGAAGTGTGTGGAGTGAATTCTCCTCAGGAAAGAAGAAACTAATACAGAAAAAAATGAAAAGAGCAATTCATGCACTGACAGCTGTAGAGAAACTGTTATTTTGCATCTGGTGTCCAGTTAGTGAACCATTGCACACCTGCGACCTTTATCCCAACGCATACTCTCGCAGTACTGTAAAAATGAACATCTGATTTTCTCTTTAGTTTTGATTGACTTGCTTGTGTTTACTTGTGTTTTGGATTATTGTCTCGCTGCATGACCCAGATTTCATTCAGATTCCGCTCACGGGAGGATTGACTCACATTCTCTTTTTTGAAATATCTGATAGAGTGTAAAATGTGTGGTTCCTTCAATGGTGGCATGTCTTCCAGGTCTCCATAATTTACAGCGACTCACACGGCATTGTCACACTATGAAATAAAAACAAGGCATTTCAACCTACATGTGTTAAGTTTCTTTTATTAACTTTACTCTGTGAGAACATGTCACAAGCAAAATCCACCACTCTTCGTCAGGCTGTTATATACAGTTACTGTATATAGAGTTCACACATCATCAATCTAGAAAGACGTCCTGGATGTTTCCATGTTGCTGTGTCCGGTGCTATATAAGGACCAGGAAAGGAGCCATGCGTACTATGCTGTAGCAGACGTCAGAAGGCAGGATCAATGTGGCTTAGCGTGAGACTACGGTGCTCCTTCCCACCCGGCAATCAATGACGATTAGCCGAAGCAACAGATCTCCCCCTGGAGAGTAAAACACCAGGGTGCTCTCTGTGACAGGAGACATGGCTCTTAACCAGCAGGAGCCGCATTCGTTCATTGAGATGTCAATATGAACTGAAGGACTCTGCTGACCTCGTATATATATTTTACCATCCCTGACTACAGCACTGGCACTGACCGCACAGGCTGTCCCTCTCTTTTAGCTTGATTACCCAAGGGTGTTTCGCCAGTATTTATCACCCCTCCCCCACCCCCAAAGAACAATGCTGCTCTCATAATTTGAAGGTTTACGTGTTTACTTTTTAGTAGCTACAGTGATCGTCATGGGAAGTTTAAACTGCAAAGCAAGAAGGTCATGTCATCAAGTGCTTAAACCCACTGAACTGCAGCTGCTAATGTAAATAGTCAAGTTAATGTACATAATAACATATTCATGTACATATTAACATATTCATGTACAAATTAACATACTGCGAACATTTAATTTACGTTGCTTCACGTCTTTTCTGTCTGAATATGCTGTCTCTGGGATCAGCTCAAGCACGAGAGAAACATGAGGGAGCATCAGATGCGTCAGTGAGCAGCGAGAGATCCAGAACCAGAGAGGGAGAGGGAGAAGTCTCCACAAGGGTGATGGGATGAAGGACCTCAGAGGGGTTGAAGAGATGGGGGGTTTCAGTTGAGAAACATCATGATCAAAGCACCACAACTCTGAAGATATTCTGTAAGATTGAACAAACAAGAACATTTCCACACTGGAAATCACAGTGGCGCTCAATAATTTGTCCCAGAAATGAATAAATCACTGCAAAACAACTCTCTGGACAAAACAATGCGAGGACCAAAAATATGACGTCCTAAGGGTGTCCCAAATTTCACAGTGGTCTATGACAGATGCTTCACTGTGTGTTTTTGCAAGCATGGTTTGGAGTGTAGGCTGTAGTCGGGATTCCCAGATGGAGCACATCATCCGTGAGGATCTCCTCTCTTGCCACTCTAGCGGCTCCTGTGGGTTGGGCGTCTTCAATCTGGCTGAAGGAATCGTCCGGAGCATTGACTTTCATCTAACTCACTGGTTGAGCGAGCAGGATGATAAAAAGCTTAAAGGGGATATGTCTAAGGGAGCATGTACTGATCTTTAATTCTCCCGGGCCTCTGTCGTTTCTGCATTGAGATAGGGCTGCATCTCCGGTTTGTATACCATGAAATTGGGAGAAAAGGTGGTAAATTTGTGAGCAAAAAAACAAATAAGAATCCTGGAAGGTCGATTCTGAATTGCTTTTGTTTACCATATTATTGACCTTTCACTTTGCAGTTACAAAAACATCATTTTGCAAAGGCACTGAACCTTGAAGCCTATAGGCAAAAGTGGTTTGACCATACCCCAGTGGTATGGTCCTACCGTACAAGATATAGATGGCTTTCAGATCAGTGGTCATATTAAGGAATAGGAGGGCGATTAAGGGATTTGAACATTGCCTATGACCTTTGGAGGAAAGGAAAGCCTGTTGTTGCAGAACCTGACCGTGTGTTTCTCTAATGACCTTTATTCCCTCAAGGCTCTCAGGGCTGCTTACTCTGTATGGTTTGGTGTTGATACACCTGTATAATGTTTGAGTCTGATGGCTGTTGTATGTTGACATTTTGAATTTGCCACACTACATATACCAGTTGGAGATGAACATTTTGAATTAGATCCGGACTTAATCCGTGTTTGTTCCTCTATGTAAACCCTACATAACATAGTAGGAACGTCTCAGCTTTGGTTTTGCAATTGAAGAGGGAGCCTGCCTGAAGCATGAGGGTTTTAATGGATTGTCTTTTTTGTACAAAAACTGGTTCAGCTAGTATTGATCAGACTTACCCAGACACCTCTGACTCCTTACTGAGTACCCAGAAAACCTCTCTCGGGAGCCTCCCCCCTCCCCTCCTCCCTCCATCTTTCTCTAAGTGAGGCTTCCAAGAGGTTTCTAAGCCTCACTTAGAGAAGAGTATTAGGTGTGGTTAATGACACATTAGGAGGCCATCATGGCAAATGATTAAGAACAAACAGACAATTTCATAGATAAACATTGTTTATGTCTCATGTCGCTGTCTTAACTCTTGACATTCATGCAGCAATTACTAGTCTGGGAGCCTGGCAAACGAATGTCATAAGTAGAGACCTTGATTCATTCTCCTTTGGGGATGTCCTGCTCATTTTCTTCTTCGCATAAGGTATAATGAAGAGCTTGGAGAGTGACACGTGCGTGTGGTTCGGTCCAGCCCCTCTCAGGTGGCAGATGTGCTAGCCCAGGGAGGGTCTGGCAGCACCTGCTCCGCGGCGGCGCCATGGCGGCTCGGCATTAAAAAGAACATTAAAGAGAGGTGAAAATAACTCACGTTGTGAAATGTTAATGGGACCTCAGGTTATGCATCTTTAATAAATTATACAGAGACGGTTGCTCCGCACAGAGTGCTAGGAACAGCCCAGCCACCTCGATATATAATTTAATCAGAGAAAAATAGCCTCTTTACCTCTAAAACAGCTGTCACTGTTCTGTTAATTAGAGGCTTTGATGTTGGCTGTGCCGCCTACAAGTTGGATGTCGGCGGATGAAAGGGATCCTAGCTTCCTCGTAGTGTACTATTCACACAATGGCGCGAAACCAAACACGCATCACCTTCTGAGCTGCGTCTTAAAAGACGAAGTTAACGCTGCACAATGCGCTGAAAAAACTCTATTAAAAAATGTGTGTAATCACGACGTAAAGAAGCATCCCCGTGGCCCTCGAGAGATCCTGCAGTGATCATGCAGAGCTGACTATAGGGAGGTCACAGTCACTTATCGTTGCAGAGCCTCTCAACGACCAGTCGTTTCATCCAGGTACATTATTCATCAGTTGCTCAGTTCAGTCCGTGCGTTTCTGAATCCAACCGTTTTTGCGACATGTCTCCCCATAAAATATTTCTTTCGCACCATTCAAGAGCCGGGGGAGACGTTTGAGAGCAGGGAGTTTTCACAGGCCTTGTGAGATGGTGTCACCGGGGTGGATAGTTCAGTCAGAATCGTTGCGGCTATTTGTTGTCCTCATTATGTTGAATGTTCTCACATCCCCCAGACTCATTTATGTGGTGCCTGGAGTGGTGGCTGACCTCTTTGGAGGCAAAATAAAGCCAAGAGGAATAGTCTGCTCAGAGACACTGAGGCGTACTCACCTTAAAGAAGCATCATTTCAAAGGCGTCATCATTTACATTTCAACTGAACACAGATGATATTATGGTAGCACCAGTAATACACATATTGCAGTATGTTAAAATCTTGCTATTAGAAACAGGTGGCTACATTGTCCTGCCAAGGCACGTGCCCCAACGCTGCACTCTGATAATGAGAAAGTCTTTCTATTAATAAGGGAGACGAGTTGAAAAGGCTAGGTCATCACACAGGACTGACAGGTTGACATTATCTCATTTGGAATCGGCTGGCAGGGAGCATAAGAGTCACGTCACGCCCTTCCCTTAACACCATCTCACACTGTCTTAATTACAGACACGGGTACGTCTATCTGCAGGAAAATTAAACCCCATTAAGACACTTTTGTGCATTGCCCGTGAGTCGGTGGCATACGCTGGCAGGAGGGCCTCTTCAGAAATAGATTGACAGCTATCAGTCCGACCGTCATCCAGGAAAGTAGGACAGAAGAGCGGACATGAACAGTCAGAGAGGGAAAGAGAGAACTAGGGACTTGTTATGACAATAGCGCTGGGCAGTAGTCCTGGTGACCATTTGCAGATTGTCATTGAACAGGGATGTGCATAACAGGCGAGAATCTACAGAGAACCTCTGCCAGAGGAGTGAGTAATCAAAACGCTGCCTGAATGAAATTGATTTTTGTAAAGGTGCCAAATTGCAGCACATAGAGTCAAATAAGGTTGTCAAATCCAGTGCCCTCAAAGCATTGTGTATACAGTAGAGCAGACTTTGAGGGCAGACACTGAAACAACACGACAATGTTGGACTAAGAGGCGAGAGCAGTGTGTGTGTGTGTGTGTGTGTGTGTGTGTGTGTGTCTGAGGCTGGCAGAGTGGCAGGCTGGTACCGACTTGGCATATTTGCTGGGGTTTGGGTTGAAGATGTTATCACTGTGCTGCGGGGGGAGAAGTGGGGAGGGAAGACAGTTTGGGAGCCACCCCCCGGAGACGCCCAGCCAGAACCAACAGAGGAGGGAAAGTGATTTCCAAGTCCGCGGATATATGGGGATATATGAGTGTGATGACAGCTGAGGCTATATCATGCCCTGGCCCACTGGGCTGTATACAACCAAATTATTCCCCTCAAGGTCAGGCTAATAGTGGCCAGATGACTGGTCGACTAGAAAAGGGGACTTGCCTGGACATCAACAGAAAGAGTGGTCATCATGGTTTATATGTAATTTTGGCACATTAACAGATCCACACTAAATCAAAAAAACAGTTTGACTCAACACACATGAAATATATGAAAAATAAATTAGCACATTTAAATACCATGATGTCTCTGGCTTTCGTGTCATATTCAACACAAAACGTGGCAGACAAAAAAAATCCAGAGTTTTTGTTTTATTTATAGAATAGGTCTACATAAATCATGTTGATTACATACTAATTACACTTGGCTAGATGGATAAGTAAACCAAACACAGCCGATTTAAGATGATATACAAACAGAGGAACAGTCAGTTCAATCCATACCTTGTCCTTTTTTCACCATAACAAGGGTTGGACACAGAGAGATGGAGAGATAGAGAGAAAAATGCCATCAGTACTCAGCTAAGACTTCTCAAGTGGAAAATGCATTACATATGATGCCAAAGGGTGACACAAAGTTATTATTTAAACCGCACGTAGCTTGATGGAAATGAGAAGTAGTCATCACACAGAGACAGAGCAACGTTTCCATAAACCGTTGACTCCTCCAGTCACAGCTCTTTAGTTGATCCCAGGTAGAGGAATAGTCACACAGAGAACAACACTCATATACACCTATGGCAACTTACAACTGCTTCAGACATATAAATATTGCACCACAATATAAATCATTTTAAAATGGACGAGAAACATATGCTCCAGAAGTTATGGAAGAAGGTATCTGCGGGTAGCAGTTTGTCAACCATTCTGCATGGTTAGTGTACACATATACTTTTCTGTTTCAGTAGTTTTGCTCCTTTGCACCATTCCTCTGCTCAGGTTGGATTCATCGGGTTGAGCGTCGTGACCTCATCACAATAGCATGATCAACACTGTAACCGTAATACAATTCGGTTGCCTGAGTGATTGCATGCGCAAAAACAAAAACACTGCATATTCCTAAAACTAAACGGTGCCTCTTGTCCTTTAAGCAGCTCCCACCAACATTCATCTGAAGTGTGATTTATCACATTGTCTACGGCAACCTGGGAGTCCTGCCACATCTCTCTGCGTTGGATTGAACTATCCTCTCCTGCCCGCCAGCCACTGCTTTCCTGTAACTCTACAGGTTAACACGTTTCAGACGGGGTGGCTCTGAGACTGGCACCACACATGACCGGGCGGGGGCACGGGGGTATCGGCTGGCACATCTGTGAGGTGACACGTCCCAGTGCTATCAACCTCTCAGACGTGTTCAGCTTAGCGTCGAACCAACGAGCACCAGTCATGCACGCTCAGGGCTTTGCGGGGATCCTTTGTGACTGACAGGTCTTGGACTGCACGACGGGTAGGGAGGTGTCTCGTTGTGTTTCAGGATACGCTGTGTGAATGCAGGAGCGAAACGGGGAAAGGCTGAGCTTCACTACGTCATTTCTGCCTTTACAAATCGTTCGCTTCGTCGGGTCAGAATGACAGACCGAGGTGAGGTCACGTAGTTTCTGGCCGGGGTGGGGGGCTATGCGCTGAATACGCAAACTTGCTTTCAGACGAGTGCCGTTTCCCAGGTAACATGTTCTCACAATATATGCCCTGAACTTTAAACAACTGATGCCCTGCTGTACTGTATTTCAACATTTGCCCGCAGCCTTTTCCCTATAAAATCACACGTAATTCGGCACTGCAGAAAATGCATGGATGTGAATGAATGAGCAGGCGAGGTGAAAGCTCATGAAAGAGAGAGTTAGGATTCCAAATGTCATGCATTCACTGAGGCCAATGGCGTCTGATCTGAATGAGTTAGAATCTCCCTCTGTCTCTTCTCGGGTGGCCCTGTTATTTCTTTTTTGCAGCGCTGCTTTTCATCCGGCATGTCTGCTTGGTGTCGGGGCAGGTGTTGCCTCTGAGGAGAAACGCCCTCTATCTCGTCAGCGCAGCTGCTAACGTGGAGAATCACTACTACCGGACTTCCACCTTATGCTGAATATCTGTGGAACATTACAGCAGCCTGTGCTACTTCACCAACACTTAAACAAAATGGTCTCATTTCATAGTGTTCAAATCATCTGCAAACACATTTTGCATGTCATGGAAGTGTTTGCTATTTTGTAGCAATTTCTTCTACAGATCGTGTTCATGTGATTTTCTTTTTTTGGGGGGAGTGAGAAGGTAACAAGAAACAACATTTGTGGTTTGTTTATATAAAAGAGTGAGGTGAGAAAGTAACAAACACCCCAGTGTTACTAGGTCACAGCAGCAGGCCACTCAGTTCTTCAAGTTAAGTAGACAAGGGCAGACACTCTGCCCTGCATAACATCCCTAACAATATCCTCTCCCAATACAGCGGGTGTACAATAAACATACCAGTCAGGGAGCACAGAGACCAGGGATAATAGCGCACATAGCCGCGTGGTTCTCAAAAACAACCCAGACGTTTTTTGTGGTGGCTGAAATCTAGAAGACGAGGCAGGGTTAGTTTAGTCTTTGATTCCACTCTTACAGCCCATCAATTGATACAGTGGTTATAGATTGTGCTATTTTGGAGACAGACAGACATGTCTTCTAGTAGGTGTTGCATTTACAAAAACCTCTGTGCAGCGTTTAGTGCCAGGCCGACTGTTAAGCAAACCAATTAAAGGTGAGGACCATTTAAATAGACACGCTCCTGGATGTAATCATGCTGAAAACATAAAGCTATCTAAACACTGGAAGAGGATTGATAGACCAGCAAAGGTTTTAAGATATCTCATGCTGTTCTCATTGTTCCCATACGGAAATGTAGTATATGGCCATTTACATTAAGACTTAACATATATTTTCAAATACAAGATCGTATATGGTAATTACATATTTCAATCTGACATAAATAAAAACGGTCTTGTATATTTTGACATATATGTATATATATTTGCATGTTTTGATCAAACCAAATCTATGTTTACAACATGTATGCTCATATAAGACATAAGTTACATACATGTATTGCCATATATTACATTTCCGTATGAAGTGCTAGAATATGTTTACATTCATTTTCTAGAGGGAATATCTTCACATCCTCTCTCTGTATGAAATAATTTCACATCCACCCTGTGGTGGAACTGTTTTACATCTCTCTCTGGGTGAATAGTTCTACATCCTCTCTCTGTGGGTGAATAGTTTTATATTTCCTCTCTGGGGTGGAATAGTTTTACATCCCCTGTCTGTTGTGGAACAGTTTTACATCCCCTCTGTGGTGGAATAGTTTTACATCCCCTCTCTGTGGTGGAATAGTTTTACATCCCTTCTCTGTGGTGGAATAGTTTTACATCCCCTCTCTGTGGTGGAATAGTTCTACATTCCCTCCCTGAGGTGGAATAGTTCTACATCCCCCCTCTGTGGTGGAATAGTTTTACATCCCCTCTCTGTGGTGGAATAGTTTTACATCCCCTCTCTGTGGTGGAATAGTTCTACATCCACTCTCTCTGCTGGAATACATTTACATCCCCTTTGGGGTGGAATAGTTTTACATCCGCTCCCTCTTGTCGAATAGCTTTGTGTACTCTCTCTCTCTGTTGGAATAGTTTCATGTCCTCTCCGGTGGAAAAAAACAGATAAACTATTGGCCCTATAGTCAACACGAGAGAGAGAGAAAGAGCCGGAGAGAGAGAGAGAGAAAGCAGCCAACAGACAGAGCCCTACACACAGCTATCTCCACTGGCCCTGTGGTCCACCCCTTCCCAGTGGAGCGGACAACCAGGCAGGCAGGGAGGAGAGGTGGGCTGGATCAGCGTTTGTTCAGTGCTTCCGTTTCAGCACTCCCACATCCCCTCCCACTCAGTAAGCACAAACAACCCTCAGATCTTCCAGAGAGGTATGCACACACACACACACACACACACACGAGCGTGCGCACACACGCACACTGAAGGAAAGGGCAGAGAACAGGGGGATGCGAGGCGAGTGGAGTAAGAGCCTTGGATTGGAGGGCTGGAGATGCTTTTTGCATTCCAATGAGACTCTATCAGAAAACTCCCAGCACCAAGGTTAATCTAGATGTCAAAGCTTGCTGACAGCGCAGGAGATTGCTCCTGGGTGACATCCCATCTGAAGTCTTAATGCCGCAGTCAATTTCATCCATCCCTCCAGGAAATGGAGTAGGGCTTGCCATTTTTGTGGGTGTATGCATGACTGTACATGGCAGGTTTTTCTCATTTTCTATTCATTTTACACTCCACTTCTTTCTTTTTTACGGTTTTGAGAGATCTTCCGTATTCTTCGTTTTTGCCATTACATGACGTGTATGGTGTCAGTGCTGTCTTGGGCGACAGTCAGATCAATTGTTATTTGTTCATATTTGTTTCAATAGTGTAAGTCCACAGAAACACCACAAATAGCCAAGATATGTATTATCCAGCTCATGGAGCTTACATCTGATGCCATCACAAAATTTACCTTTAACGATTCTTCAAAACATCTCTTCTGGGCCGGCGTTGTTTAATAAAGACTCCAAGATAAGAGCGATAACTGCAACTAGTTTGTAGTCTCCAAACTAAAGAGAAGCATTTCTAAAATCAGATAAGGAGTTTTTAATTAAATGCTTTGAAGGTAGGTCAAAAATTATTCATTATTTAGGGAAAGAGAGGGGATAACTACCTGTTGTTTCTAAGATAGCTGTTCTGCAATGCCAGCATATATGCAAACTCCGTCTATAACAAGATATTCATCATGTCCATAATTCAGTAACATTACTGTCCTTAGAAAATGATGAAAGTAGCAGCAAAACCTGATTAATGGCAACAAAGAAGTATCTTATACAGTGTTTTTGGGGTAAACTTCAAAGTCCAGCTGTGCGTATGTTCAAGGGCAAACACAGAGACCTCAAACAGGCGGTGTGTGTATGCGTGCGTGTAAAATCTCCACAGGCCTTTGGGTTATGAAGAGCTCAAAGAGAGCTCATTTCAACTGCAATGTTCCGCTTTCCTGCCTCCCTCCTCGCTCCTCCCCATCATGATTAAGGTCTTAAACCCCTCATCAATCGTCGGCCTCTTCACTGCACCAACTGTACCAGGACACCAGCCAGCGAGCCTGCTCTGCACTACGCTCCGCTCGGTTCTGCTCTCTGGCCAACAGACAGCGCTACGTCCCTGTGCAGAAACACGCCACAGTAGCACATGACCTTCATTGCACCAATGTAGTGCCGTTCTGCCCGCCTCCCTCTCCATGTTGACCTCAGGGGATTAACCACATCCAGGCCATCATATTTAAGGGATATCTAAAAGCTTGGGCCGGGACCTCATTTCATTGGTAATTCCCGCCCCATGTCTGTGAGGTGAACTTCGTTAGAGGGAGCTGCAACCTCCGGTGCTGCTTCGCCGTCATCCCTTCCTGTTCGCTGTCACTCTCTAGACGACGCCATTCCCATCCCCGACCATTCCGAGCCATCTCTAGTATTTTCTCAGGAACAGCCAATTCCTTCCATTCCCCCTTCGATGTCTCGGCCGGATAAATAATAAATACACTTCGGATGAAGACACGTTGTGTTCCACCCCGCTCTCCCCTCAATCACCCCTGAAAGCCCCCCCCCACCGCCCTGCCGCCGCCACCATCAGTGCTAAAGCGGACTGGGTCCACGGGTCATTGAGCATTGATCAGCTTCGAGGTAAATGGAGTGTAACATGCTTGACTCTGGCGGCGTCCTTTCAGTCACGGTCACACACCTAATGACGGGAGTCCTGAGGATACAGTGACAGGAGCCCTGATGTCCTGATGCCTCTACAATCCACGTGGGACGCCTTCCTCGGGATGCTGCCGCACGAGTCAAACAGGCACACCGCAAAGTGCGGGTGATGTGAATGGAAACGTATCTCAGTGATTCATTATGGAATAGCTAATGGGACCATTTCAAGCCAATGATCGAAGAACATTGTCATGTGATTTCCTGTCAAAATGGTTCACCTACCCGTGGCTAACAGTTCCTTCCCTCAAAATTAACTGCACTTTTCAATCCCGCGTTTGTGCCGGCTTTGGATAAAAGGGGCATCTGGTCGGTTCCTTTAAGAGCTTAGCTTGGGCAACAACCTGTGATGTGACATTTGTGTTCCCTTCCAATTAGGATCTAATTCAGCATGAATGGCCTCTCTGTGAACTGCGGATGATGTGCAAAATCTCATAAGCCACCCTAATGTTTTTTTCTTTTCTTAAAATTATAAACAGTCCATAAAGTGTGAGCCGAGGCTGGATTTGTGCTCTCATCCATGGAGGTGTCAGGAGAGACCTAGGGCAGCCTTGTTTACAGCTCGAGCCACAGTGGTAGGCAGGAGAGGCACAGAGCTGAGATACACTACCAGGGGATATCTCCTCTATTACCGTACACAGGAGCTCAGGGCGCATGCAGCTAGCTGAATTGGAAAGTCATTGAATGGAGACAGCCGGCAGCAGCAGGCATCATTGCCAGGCAGGAATATTACAGGAAGAGGCTTCTTATCACAAATAACCACGCCAGAGTCAAACCACTGTCTTGGAAAGCTTCTGCAATCCTCTCTACTTGCTGATACTGAGAGAATATCTGGATCTCTCAAAATACAACGATAGGAAATAAACCAGAAGACCAGACCAACACCTGTTCCAGTCTTCCTTCAACAAAGGCATCTCTGAGGGTTTTCAGATGTGAATTCAGAGATCGAAGGTGAAAAACGTTATTTTGAAATGTTGTGACGGGTAGGAAGAAGATGGAAAAACTATTTTCAAACTTCTCATTAAAAAGATGAGAAAACTTTGAGTATCTTGCCATTCTAACATGAAGGAACTTTTAATTTGAAAGAAAAGTACAATATTTGTAAGTTTGACCAGATAATTCATATTGAAGCTTTTAAAATACATTTTTGTTGAAGTAGGCAAATTATTCTGTACATAAACGTTAATATGAAATTGATCACATAATAATATATCACCTTATTAAAAAAAATGCAGATAGGCAAAACATGGTGCCAGTTTGGCTCAGCATTGAATAATTATGGATTTATCATTGGTGTGATATTGAGACTAAACACAACCTTGAATGATTCACATTACTCAGCAAAAGCAGGGGGGAGGGTGGAAGGAGCAAGCGAGAGAGAAAGAAAGGGAGAAAGAGGAGGGAGAGAAGACGAGAGAGAGCACATTCTCCCACAGCCCCAGTGTTTGTCATCACAGCGTAATGTTCCAAACAGCCCCAACAGCTAGAGTGCTCCATCACTAATACTTAATGAATAATTCACGTCACTGTGCTTTGCCAAGTTTGCTATGGTTTAACATTGGGACAGCTGGGAAAGATAAAGGATTGTTTGCTTAATGGAACCTTGCACACACTGATAGAAAAAAATATATATTTCTCAAGCCTGCATTACATAATGTTTTATCTTGAAGGGAAGTATACATAGTATGGAAAATGAAAAGCAGGTACTGCTATTATACTGCATGAATGTATAGTGTCTAGTAGTGCTTTGCCTAATGTACTGTATAAACTGTAGGAATTAAAATGTCAGGGTCATGACTATTTGAAGGCAGTCGAATATCCTTCTTCACAACCCGGAAAACAAGATGAAGTATACTACACTACCATATAAATGTACTTTTCAGGACACAGCCACTGACAGCTAATAATGCAATACCATAGCTTTAGCTCTTTGTTCTGGCTACATGAAACAGATGTACATGATGCAGAATATGGTCCGAGAAAGTATCTATGTCTAGATTACACTGAAAGAACAGAACAGTGAGCTGGAATGAGAAGAATGGTTATGTGGGCTTTGTGTAAGATCTAGATAATTCCTTATATGGTAGCGTTACTGTACGCGTCCTGCTCAGACAGAGTCAACCTCACATCATGATTATTCTACTGACACAGAGTACAATCTCTTCATGTGTCAACTTTACAACATGATTACTGACATTGTACATCCTCCTCACGCGTCAACCCTACAACATGATTACTGACATTGTACCTCATGTGTCAAACTTACATCATGATTACTGACACATTACATCCTCTTCATGTGTCAACCTTACATCATGATTACTGACATAGTACATCCTCCTCATGTGTCAACCTTACAACATGATTACTGACATTGTACCTCATGTGTCAAACTTACATTATGATTACTGACATTGTACATCCTCCTCGTGTCAACCTTTAATCCTAATTACTGACACTTTTAAACCTCATGTGTCAAACTTACATCATGATTACTGACATTGTACATCCTTTTCATGTGTCAACCTTACATCATGATTACTGACATTGTACATCCTCCTCATGTGTCAACCTTACGTCATAATTACTGACACTTTACAACCTCCTTATGTGTCAACCTTAAATTATAATTACTGACACTTTACACCCTCCTCAAGTGTCAATCTTACATCATGATTACTGAGATTGTACATCCTCTTCATGTGTCAAACTTACATCCTAATTACTGACACGTTACAACCTCCTTATGTGTCAACCTTAAATTATAATTAC
>JACXGJ010005856.1:0-37274 GCA_016801105.1 Esox niger | reverse complement strand
TGTGTGTGTGTGTGTGTGTGTGTGTGTACATCCTGTTTATTGTACACATTTAACATTCCCTTTACAATTTTGCCACTTTATCCTGTGTGATTTCCAGTCTACTGTCCCTCCGTTCAACCAAGGTGCTGTCCTTCAGCACTGGGACTCAACCCAATACTTAAGCTGCATCAGCTTCTGAACTCACCTCTGCCTCATATACATCAATTTCTGAACTCACCTCTGCCTCTTATGCAGAATCTTCTGAACTCACCTCTGCCTCGTATGCATCAGCTTCTAAATTCAGCTCTGCCTCGTATGCATCAGCTTCTAAATTCAGCTCTGCCTCGTATGCATCAATTTCTGAACTCACCTCTGCCTCTTGTGCAGAATCTTCTGAACTCACCTCTGCCTCGTATGCATCAGCTTCTAAATTCAGCTCTGCCTCGTATGCATCAGCTTCTGAACTCACCTCTGCCTCTTATGCAGAATCTTCTGAACTCACCTCTGCCTCGTATGCATCAGCTTCTAAATTCAGCTCTGCCTCGTATGCATCAGCTTCTAAATTCAGCTCTGCCTCGTATGCATCAGCTTCTAAATTCAGCTCTGCCTCGTATGCATCAGCTTCTAAATTCAGCTCTGCCTCGTATGCATCAGCTTCTGAACTCACCTCTGCCTCTTATGCAGAATCTTCTGAACTCACCTCTGCCTCGTATGCATCAGCTTCTAAATTCAGCTCTGCCTTGTATGCATCAGCTTCTGAACTCACCTCTGCCTCTTATGCAGAATATTCACATCAGTAATTTACAACCATTTCTCCTGGGGAAAAGTAATGTGTATATACGTGTCCTGTAACTTATTTAGAATAATCCTTTTTTTTGTTGCAAATATTGTTATGCAGGAAATGCAAACTTGTTATGCGTTTCACTTTTTGAAAGGCTTTTACATTTAAGTAGTTTTCACTTTATTGCCACAAAGTATTAACTACAAACATTTCTTAAACAATAACTGTGGAATCGTTTAATTGTTTGTTTTGGCTATTACAGGTTATTAAAAAAGAATCTCTGGTGATAACATTAGTGGCACCATCTTTATTTGCCATTAAAACATAACTGATAATACAAGAAATTCTGTGTGTCAGAATGTATACAGGCCTTCATGAGACACTAGCTAGAGTAGACTTTTTATATCCACACACCCCTGTTAAAATGCCAGATTTCTGTGATGTTAAATAATGAGACAAACATTAATCATGTAAGAACTTTTCCCACATTTAATGTGACCTACACTGTGAACAAACTGAAATCTTTGAAGGGAAAA
Source organism: Esox niger (assembly GCA_016801105.1). Lineage (NCBI taxonomy): Eukaryota > Metazoa > Chordata > Actinopteri > Esociformes > Esocidae > Esox > Esox niger. The sequence goes on along the minus strand of JACXGJ010005856.1, from coordinate 35,978 downwards.
ATGAAACATAAAAATCTTACGAAAACCTTGTTGCATAAGTGTGCACACACTCTTATAACTGGGGATGTGGCTGTGTTAAGAATTAATCAATCACATACAAAACACTTGTTAAATAGAAGTCATTACACACCTGCCATCATTTAAAATGGCTCTGATTAATCACAAATAATGTTCAGCTGTTCTAGTAGGATTTTCCTGACATTTTCTTAGTTGCATCTCAGAGCAAAAGCCATGGTCCGCAGAGAGCTTCCAAAGCATCAGAGGGATCTCATTGTTAAAAGATATCAGGCAGGAGTAAACAAAATAATTGACAAATTATTAGTTTTACCATGGAACACAGTGAAGACCGTCATCATCAAGTGGAGAAAATATGGCACAACCGAGACATTACCAAGAACTGGACATTCCTCCAAAATTGCTGAAAAGACAAGAAGAAAACTGGTCAGGGAGGTTTCCAAGAGGCCTATAACAAAAATAATGGAGCTGCAGGAATTTCTGGCAATACCTTTTTGGCCATAATTCCAAAAGGTATGTTCGGCTCAAAAACAACATTGCACTTCACCCAAAGAACACCATACCCACAGTGAAGCATGGTGGTGGCAGCATGATGCTTTGGGTCTGTTTTTCTTCAGCTGGAACCGGGGCCTTAGTCAGGGTGGAGGAAAACATGAACAGTTCCAAATACCAGGCAACTTTGGCCCAAAACCTTCAGGCGTCCATTAGAAAGTTGAAGCTGAAGAGGAAATTAACCTGTCAGCATTACAACGACCCAAAGCGCACATCTTAATCCACAAAAGCATGCCTTTTTGGAATGGCCCAGCCATAGCCCAGACCTGAATCCAATTGAACATCTGTGGGGTGATCTGAAGAGTGCTGTGCACAGGAGATGTCCTCACAATCTGACAAGATTTGGAGTGCTTTTGCAAAGAACAGTGGGCAAAGATTTCCACGTCAAGATGTTCCATGCTAATAGACTCCTACCCAAATAGAGTGCTGTAATAAAATCAAAATCAGTGCACACTTGGGCAACCAGTTTATTTTGAGTTTTTAAATTTTTCCTCATCAAAGATTTCAGTTTGTTTTTCAATTGAATTGTTCACTTAATATGTCACATTAAAGGTGGAAAATATTCTGGCAAGATTTATCTTTGTCTCAGTTTACATCAAAAACACCTGGCATTTTAGCTGGGATGTGTAGACTTTTTATATCCACTGTATTCTGTAGTACTCAGAAGCCAGAGAGATCTAAAACAAATATGGGGGTACCGCACCCATGCCCTCCATCTCTGTTTTGGGTTATATTCCTCCCTGTTCTCCAACCCATCCTCGGTACAGGGTCAGTCTATGTGACTGAATGTCTTTTCAAGTCTTGGCACAAGTTAACGGATGTGACCCTTTGATTCCTGTGTGAAGGGTGGATCACAAGCACAAGATTTGTGGATTTAACACTGGCCCACCCAGTGGACCAATCAAGAACTGCCCATGACCTCTGCTTTCCCCTCACAGCCTGTTGTTTTCAATATTTTTTAATATTTTCGGTGAGTTTTAGAATCTAGACTAGTTTGGGAGATTCTAAAATGCACATTACTATTGATTGAATGGAGTTCTAGAATTCACATAAATATTGATACAATGGACTTCTAGAATGCACATTCATTCCTGATTTACTGTAAGGTTGTGTTATGGGTGGGGGTTGGAAACAGGGAGGAACAAGGAGGAGCTTCCCATGAGTGTTCACTTCCGTTCAGGTCACTCGGGGAAGCAGAGTCAACTGGGAGTATCTGAATGCGTAATTAGAATGCAGTACTAGCAGGAATCATTGGTTGTGAGGGAGACTGAGTGAATATCCTTTCTTGCTGCAACTGTGCCAAACGCCTTGAACATGACTGCAATTTTCTGGCCAAGGTTGTCAAAACAATGATAGAAAGGCTGTGTCATGACATCTTTGACTAATGGGAAACTGTTACTGTAAATATTTTATTCCTAAGACAGGCACCAATTATTTCTAGATATTCACTATCTGGATGTGTTTGCAGCTGGTTCCATGTACAACTCATTTTAAAACCCTCAGAAAAGGGAATGTGGAACTGATTGTTCTGTCTGGGGCATTTTTACAGGATCATTTTAGTAACACGGTAAATGCTCTCATCCAGAGAGACCTATTGTTAGAACATACATATTAAGATTGCTACTGTAGGTGGAAAACTACGCAACTCTGTTTTTGTTTAATACAGCCTGCTTAATAAAACTGCTGTCAACGAGTCTCTACCTGGAACCCAAAGGGGTTCTTTTAACCAATTTAGGTCTCATGTAGCCTTTTTTCACCTTGACTAAAATGTGTTCACAAACTGAAAGATTCAGTGGTGCAAATTGTCACAGGAAGAGGAAAAGAAAAATAACAAAAACATTTTACACAAATAAAAATGTGTCCTGGGCTTCGTTATTCAACACCTACACAGAATGACCTTTCAAAGCTGCAAAAGCTGCTCAACAGACACTTCAGAACTTCCCGTCCCCCACGAAAACAAACAAAACAACAAGGAGGCTGCCCGAGCGTCAGTGTAGAAATCGCATTTGGATCTTGATCTAATGTTTTCCAAAGGGCAAGGAGGAGGAGGAAAGCTGTGCGTCCGCGGTGGCTCAAGCCTGCAGTGACTCGGGGACCTTGCTGAGCCAGCTCGCTCCACAACGCCGGTCGATGCCGGGCCAGCGGGACGGCCGCCCATGCAGATCCACACTGCTACAGCGACACCAAACACTCTGCCTGAATACACCAATCTATTACCACCTCCAGTCCTAGTTGTCCCCGATCCCACCACGTTCCTAATGTGAGTGATGGGGGAAAATTTCCGGAGACGTTGCATGGGTGCAGGGGGACAATAGTGATGCTGTGCCGTGTACATACAGCCGATGGTTTGCTCCCGCTGAGTGTCAAAGCAACATTTTCTGAGGAAACACTTGAAAAGGATGTACAACCCCGTTTCCAAAAAAGTTGGGACGCTGCGTAAATTGCTAAAAAAATCCAGAATGCAATGACGTGCAAATACTTTATGCCTGTATTTAATTGAAAATTGAACAAAGACAACATATCACATGTTGAAACAGAAATGTTGTTGTGCTTGGAAAAATACATGCCCATTTCGAAAATGATGCCAGCGACACGTGTCAAAAAAGTTGGGACAGGGGCATGCTGACCACTGCGTTGCATCACCTTTTCTTTTCAATACTCTAAGCGTTTGGGAACTGAGGAGACCAGACGTAGTTTTGAAAGTAAAATGTATTTTATCTCTTACTTGATATAGGATTGCAGCTACTCAAAAATGTGGTGTCTTCTTTGCTGTATATGTTTTTTATAATGTGCCAAATGTTTTCAATAGGGGACAGGTCTGGGCTGCAGGCAGGCCAGTTTAGCACGCAGACTATTTTACCACAGAGCCATGCTGTTGTGTTTTGTGCAGATAGATGTTTGGCATTGTCCTGCTGATGACCAACTCTCCCTGAAAAAGACATTGTCTGGATGGAAGCATATGTTGCTCCAAATCCTGTATATATTGTCCAGCATTAATGGTATCTTCACACATATCCAAGTCACCCATGCCCTGTGCACTAATGCACCCCCATACCATCACAGATGCTGTTTTTTGGAACAATGGGCTAATATGAGGCTGGATTTTCCCTCTCCCATTTAGGAGAATGCAGCGTCCACGATTCCCAAAAATAATCTCAAATGTTGATGCATTAGACCACAGGACAGTTTTTTACTTAAAGAGAAGGGGCTGGCGTTTCTGGATGTTTTTTATGTAGGGTTTCTTCTTTGCATGGTTGAGTTTTAACTTGCATTTGTGGATGCTGTGACATTGTGTTCACAGACAGTGGTTTTTGGATGTGCTCCTGAGCCCATTCAGTCATTTCCATTACAGAATCGTGTCTGTTCAATTGAAGTACTGTCTGAGGAACCAAAGATCACGGCCATCCAATATTGTTTTTCACCTTTGTCTCTTGCGTACAGATATTACTTCAGATTTTCTGAATGTTTGAATGATTTTGCATACCACAGATGATGAGATCCTCAAATGCTTTGCAATTTTATATTGTAATATGATATTCTTGAATTGTGGCACCATATGCCCACGCAGTCTTTCACAGAGTGGTGAACCCCTCCCCATCCTCACTTCTGACACGCCCATCCTCTCTGAAATGATCTTATAATTCCCTGATTATTTACTGACTTGTTGCCAATCGACCAAATGAGTTGAGTGATGTTCCACCAGATTTCGTTTTTTGTATTATACGTTTCCAGTCTTTTGATGCCTCTGTCCCAGTTCAAAGTGAACATGTAATTTCCATGAAACAATAATAGGGTCTATTTAATATTGAGTTTCAATGATTTGCACATTTTTGTACCACGTGGATGGCAGGCATACCACGTGCATGGCAGGCATAAAAGAATAAGAAAAATATGTCACCAATATACCCAGACAGCTTATAGATATACAGTATTTCAAGTTGTGCTAAACTCAGAAGTCACATTTATTTTTGTCAGAGACAAAGCAGGAGGAACACAACTTGTCAGGGGCTAGGGGTACTTCTGGAGGCTAGGGGTACTTCTGGAGGCTAGGGGACCTCTTGGAGGCTAGGCGTACTTCTGGAGGCCAGGGGACCTCCTGGAGGCCAGGGGACCTCCTGGAGGCCAGGGGACCTCCTGGAGGCCAGGGGACCTCCTGGAGGCCAGGGGACCTCCTGGAGGCCAGGGGACCTCCTGGAGGCCAGGGGACCTCCTGGAGGCCAGGGGACCTCCTGGAGGCCAGGGGACCTCCTGGAGGCTAGGGGTACTTTTGGCACGTGTACATGGAGAAAGAACTCAAGAACTCAGCGCAGCTGTCTTGTCATAAAGCCTTTCAAGCTCTTCACACTGCACCACAGTGAAATTTTCACACAGTATAATTTCCAATGGATACGTTTAATGATTACAATTATTTTATCCAATAAAATGTAAAGAAATATATTATGAGCTTGAAGATTGTGCCAGTCTTTTTATTTGCTAAAAATTGACAACTTTAGTCCATCAGACACTTGGTTGAGAACTGTCCTTGGAAGTTTGACTTCAGACTCCAGCCTATAGTAAACACCTTTTTATAGATTTAGCCACAATCTGTTTTGGTATTTAACCTACATTTGGGAAATATATAGCCTACAGACATCCTTAAGAAGGATTTTACTATTAAGACATCCAATAAATTGTAAAACAAAAGACTTATATTTTCGACAAGTGCCCAATGGGGTTTTTAAATAAATAAGAAAACTGAATGGACTGTGTCAAGTTAGACTGCATCCCTCAATCCTTCACAACTTTCCCAGGAAAAGACAATGTTTTGCACACAAGCTCTGCCTTCCCTAAGCCCTTAAAATCCTTCAAATGAAGTTATTGGCTAGTGGCTTTGGAAGGCCCAGAATGCCCCTTCCAGGCCGTGACCAATCTCCTCCACAGATCCATCAAAGCAGCCTTCCAGGACACGGCCCGGCCTCGTCTGATGAATGGGCTTCCCATAGCGCCGTCCGCTCAGCACCTGACAGAACCCTGTGATGGCGCCAGTCGTAGACAGAAACAACCCCCCCCCACACCCTCCCCAGCAACATCTGCCATCTCTCCATAACAGACATCCACACTCCGATTAATATTTCTTTTAAATAAAGCACATTAGCTGAGAGCGGTTCACTGAATCTTCCCAGGGATGTAAATATTTTCAGGTTTACAATTGTCACACTGTTCCGGATATTGCAGGCAGGTTAAAACTGAGGCTAACGTGATATACAACGTATGCTACTTGATCCCTGTCTTGGGCCGGAACAGTCTGGAACAGCATTCCGCTACTTTTAATTTTAGACAAACAGTGTTCCGGTTCCTATTTCAGTGCATGCCTTGTTAACACATCTTTCCATGAATACGGTCCAGTGTGCGATTTGTCCATTCCTGCACTTATTGGAGCCCATGTCAAGCACTGCCTGTTGTTTAAATTCATGTTTCTTTTATAACCAGTTTATAAAAAATCTCTTGCTTCTGTAAAATCAAGGTAGAATCCCTTTGCATGTTTACAAAAAAGCCTCAACTCTCACTGAAGATTTGCCACCAAACCTCTCACTGAAGATTTGCCACCAAACCTCTCACTGAAGATTTGCCACCAACCCTCTCACTGAAGATGGGCCACCAACCCTCTCACTGAAGATGGGCCACCAACCCTCTCACTGAAGATGGGCCACCAACCCTCTCACTGAAGATGGGCCACCAAACCTCTCACTGAAGATGGGCCACCAAACCTCTCACTGAAGATGGGCCACCAAACCTCTCACTGAAGATGGGCCACCAAACCTCTCACTGAAGACGGGCCATCAAACCTCTCACTGAAGACGGGCCACGAAACCTCTCACTGAGGATGGGCCACCAAACCTGCTATTGGCAACCAAAGAGCACCAACTCAGAAAAATAAATGGTTCATAAATGTCTCATTTTAGTTATCGCAGCAACATGTTACTTTTACATGTGACACCTTTTAGTACCATTTCCCTCAGAAAAAGGTCTGAGGACGACTGCTTAGCCTTGATGGTATACTGTATACCTGATGCTTCAGTTTTTTATCTTACTTCATTTTCTCAACAGCTGACATCTTCCCATGTGTTCCCTACTGTAACCCGGCTGAACTCTGTGATCCATCACTAACCACTCCCACCCCTGCCTCACAGGGACATTGTTGCACAACTCCCTTTGTACTATTCTCACAACTGCCTTGCGAAGTCTGATAAGGAAAGTTATCAGTTGTAACATGTATGTGTCTACCTCGGGAACCTCACTGCTGCTATCCCTGCATTTCAGATGCACATGCGCCTTGCACTTTCAATTCGATTGCACATCTAGAATGCCATTTATATTTGCCATCTGTACCCGCACAACTATTATCCTGCTTGTAACATTCACTATACCTAATAACATTCTGCTCTTCTCTATTTGCCTTCATTGCTCATTTAGAATTGCCATTTGCACTGCATTTGCCTTCACTGCACATCTATACATTCCACTTTTAATATACAGTGGGGAGAACAAGTATTTGATACACTGCTGATTTTGCAGGTTTTCCTACTTAGACAGCATGTAGAGGTCTGCAATTTTTGTTTGCAAACTGTACAAGATGGAATGTAATACAAAAATCCAGAAAATCATATTGTATGATATTTAAATATTTAATTAGCATTTTATTGCATGACATAAGTATTTGATACATCAGAAAAGCTGAACTTAATATTTGATATAGAAACCATTGTTTCCAATTACAGAGATCATACATGTCCTGAAGTTCTTGACCAGGTTTGCACACACTGCAGCAGGGATTTTGGCCCACTCCTCCATACAGACCTTGTCCAGATCCTTCAGGTTTCGGGGCTGTCGCTGGACAATATGGACTTTCAGCCCCCTCCAAAGATTTTCTATTGGGTTCAGGTCTGGAGACTGGCTGGGCCACTCCAGGACCTAGAGATGCTTATTACCGGGCCACTCCTTAGTTGCCCTGGCTGTGTGTTTCAGGTCGTTGACCATCTTCAATGCTCTTACTGAGGGAAGGAGGCTGTTGGCCAAGATCTTGTGATACATGGCCCCATCCATCCTCCCCTCAATACGGTGCAGTCGTCCTGTCCCCTTTGCAGAAAAGCATTCCCAGAAAATGTTTCCACCTCCATGCTTCATGGTTGGGATGGTGTTCTTGGGGTTGTACTCATCCTTCTTCCTCCAAACACGGCGAGTAGAGTTTAGACCAAAAAGCTCTATTTTTGTCTCATCAGACCGCATGACCTTCTTCCATTCTTCCTCTGGATAATCCAGATGGTCATTGGCAAACTTCAGACGGGCCTGGACATGCGCTGGCTTGAGCAGGGGGACCTTGCTTGCGCTGCAGGATTTTAATCCATGACGGTGTAGTGTGTTACTAATGGTTTTCTTTAAGACTGTGGTCCCAGCTCTCTTCAGGTCATTGACCAGGTCTTGCCGTGTGGTTCTGGGCTGATCCCTCAACTTCCTCATGATCACTGATGCCCCACGAGGTGAGATCTTGCATGGAGCCCCAGACCGAGTGAGATTGACTGTCACCTTGAACTTCTTCAATTTTCTAATAATTGCACCAACGGTTGTTGCCTTCTCAACAAGCTGCTTGCCTATTGTCCTGTAGCCCATCCCAGCCTTGTGCAGGTCTACAATTCTATCCCTGATGTCCTTACACAGCTGTCTGGTCTTGGCCATTGTTAAGAGGTTGAAGTCTCTTTGAGTGTGTGGACAGGTGTCTTTTATACAGGTAACAAGCTCAAACAGTTACAGTTAATACAGGTAATGAGTGGAAAACAGGTGGGCTTCTTAAAGAAAAACGTACAGGTCTGTGAGAGCCGGAATTCTTACTGGTTGGTAGGTGATCAAATACTTATGTCATGCAATAAAATGCAAATTAATTATAAAAAATCATACAATGTGATTTTCTGGATTTTGTTTTAGATTCTGTCTCTCACAGTTGAGGTGTACCTATGGTAAACATTACAGACCTCTACATGCTTTGAAGGAGGAAAACCTGCAAAATCACCAGTATATCAACAATTTTTTCCCCCCACTGTACATATACTCAAAAGCTTTAAAATGTTCTGCCCTCTTCTATTTGCACTTCTAGTTAGATGCTAACTGCATTTCGTTGTGTTGTACTTGTACTGTTCAATGACAACGTTTAGACTAATCTAATGCAAAGGAAAAAGTTGAATGCTGAGTCAACTGAGTCACCTGGCTACTTGATGCATGTTGTTTTGAGGATCCCCAGAAGAAAAGGGATTTAGGGAGAAAAAGTTGTCAGGTTGAAGTAGATGTTTTGACTTCCGAACAGAGCATTAACCTGGAACCATTTCCCATGGTTAAAGTGTTTTGAATACTTCAGAAGTACTTCTGCATGGTTTCCCTACTGTTTATTAGATGTAAATGTACCATGACGCACAGTGGTGTAGCAGTTAGACAATGGGTAAACTGAATGTCTGTACCTGGACTTTCAACGCATTCATCTTTAAAGGGTGGTTAAACCGTCAAGCAGAAATAAAACCGGGTAAAGCAAACTGTCTTAACTTGTGTTTATAAAACTACATCCCTGTTGAGATAAGATTCACCTTGGAACCATCTCATCAGAATTAAGAGGCTTGAATAAGGAGCGTTTTCAATCTTCTGACACTGTGAAGCTCCAAAGGTCCAATTTGGCATTTTCTTGATGTGGCAGATAATTTGTTCAAGCACTATTAATTTAAGATATGGTGTTAATTATTCCTGATATCTTGTGTTTCTGCTTACAGTTCTGATGCTTGTTTTTGATTCAGTGACATTGCTTTGACCAAAGTTTCTATAAAAAGGGTGATAAGCAGAATTAAGAAGATTGTTGGTTAAAAGACTTAAGTTGTGAAGCTTAATTGGATTCTGCATTGCCAATACTGGCATTGAAATTAAACTGCAATCAGTCATATTATTGTTCAGATATGACCAACCATTATTACTGTCCATCTTCCAGACCAATCAATCATATTACTGTCAATATTACCAAACAATCAATCATATTACTGTCCATGTTCCAGACCAATCAATCATATTACTGTCAATATTACCAAACAATCAATAATATTACTGTCCATCTTCCAGACCAATCAATCATATTACTGTCAATATTACCAAACAATCAATCATATTACTGTCCATGTTCCAGACCAATCAATCATATTACTGTCAATATTACCAAACAATCAATCGTATTACTGTCCATGTTCCAGGCCAATCAATAATATTACTGTCAATATTACCAAACAATCAATCATATTACTGTCAATATTACCAAACAATTAATCATATTATTGTCTATATTACCAAACAATCAATCATATTATTGTCTATATTACCAAACAGTCAATCAATCATATGTTCTAGTTCTTGGTGCTCTCAGAGGAATAACCTCTGTGTAAATGTAACAATCTGCTGATGATGGATCTGACCTTATTTCTATTTTCACTGTAAAGCACATTGAATTTCTTCTATGTATGAATTGTGCTATATAAATATACTTGCTTGCTTGACACCTGCCCAGCCCTAAGCTTCAGTGATAGCCGCTTTGGAAAACTCCATTAAAACAACTCAGCATGCATATAAATGAAGTAGCTTAGAGGAGACGGGCACCAATTGCTTCTCTGCTGGGTGTAAATTCGATTAGTGAGCGGCAGATATTCATTAGCGTCCAAACGGTGCATCGTTCACAGGAAGCCATGCGTTTTACAGCTTGTGAAAAGTAGATGCTGATGCAGCTCAATTAACCACTGCGCTATGGAGACTGGGTATGAAAAAAAAAGAAGCTGGATATGAAAGAAAAAACATGCCCCGTTCTGCAGAAAATACATGACCTTACAGTAGATAAACATGCCCTTTTCAGTGTCCTCTAATGTTATCTTAATTTGAGCATATAAAACAATAATCATCTGAAACAAAAATCCGACTTCTGCTTTTGAACTTACGGTCGTTGATGGCTGCACTGTAGCCGGCATATTTGTTTATTTCCAAGCCATTATTGTTATTTAAATAAACATTTAAACCTTTCTGGTTGAGTCACAACTGGAAAAAGTCACTTCAGAATGTGAAATCTGTTACATATTGTTTCACAGGATTTTCATGCGAAGGGCAAAGCGAGGAGAGTATTTCAGTAGACAATACTTGGGCCACGTTTAATGTTTAACCTGAAACCAACTTTCACGCACCCAAGGCCAAGACCCTGAATCTACAAGGACGATAACTGCCATTGCATATAAAACCTTTTAATTACATCATTTCCATGTAAATCCAAGTGCTGTTACATATTACTGCCCCCATATTGACAGAAACCTTTGGCACCGGCACATCTGTTGACTGTCAATCAGTACAGTACGTCTTTTGTGTGAAGTCCACCACTGACCTCTGATACAGTGCGTCTTTGGCCAGGGATTGCATGGAGGCAATCAAATTGTATTGGTGTATGAATAAAGGATTGTCCGATCACCCAGTACGGGTGTGGAGGTTGGAGGGAGGGAGTTGGAGGAGGGATGAGGGGAGTTTTTTTTCAGTTGTCTCAGTTAGTGTAAACTTTCAAGGTCTTGTCTGTTATAACGGGCCTGATCAATGAAAACTCCCCTGGGGACACGTGTGAATACCTTTGACTCACCTGTTCCAGCATCCAGGTGGCGCAGCAGCCTAAGACACTCTTCTGTAGTTAGCGGTCCACTACAGTCCTGGTTCGAGACTTAACTGTGCTGCTGGCTGACGATTCGCTGAACGTCCCCGCAGCTGATATAAAAAGGAGGTTGTCAGGTGAGTGGGCCTGGGAGGAGGGCAGCCTAGTGGTCACGTGTGTTAGGCCCGGAACAGAGGGTCGCTGGTTCTAATCTTGGAGCCGACAAGGTGAAATAGCCTGTCGGTCCATCCCAGAGCGAGACACTAAACCCCAGCCGCTTATTGCTGTACCTAAGACTGTAGAGCAAAATAATGGTAAAAAAAACAAACCATGCCAGAGACGCAATTGTATGTGACATGATTGGGGAAGGGCGGTCAGTAAATGAAACTGGACAGTGGTGTCGGCTCTGTATTGGATCAGAGGTGGTTGGCCTCTGTTGTCCCCATGTTAAACCTGGGAGAGTAAAACTTGTTTCGTCTGAAGTAGGTTCAACCCTCTAAGTTGGTTTCCTTTTTGAACCCGTTTGCCCCTTTTCCCATGCACAAACCCTTAAGGAACCACTGTGAAAACATCTCCAGTTACCAAATTCTCCGTGGCTGTGTTCCTGCGCAGATTTTTACGATTGAAGTGTTTGAAGTTAAGAATGAAAAATGACAATACACTGCGCCTGACCTGAGAAACGGCTGGTGAGAGCATTCATTCGCAATTACAAACCACACAAGGATAGGAAAACAGGGAACATAGTAAATTCCCCAACAGAGATGTATAACACAGAAATTCTGAAGTAGGCCGATGCTCCAGTTTACTTTAATGTGTCTCAGACTGATGTGCCCATTGTTTGCGAGTGAAGTGTGTGTGTTGAAAGAAACAGACTCCAGTGAATAGCTGGAATTATCTTCATACTGAAGTGAGATGCAGACAGGTAATTGTAAAATAAGAAAACAAGTGAAATATGCTTTGTCTCTAGAAAGAACAACCTGAAATCCCAAATGCATGAAAAGGTGTTCTCAAAAGGACATTCTCTGGCTCTTAGTGATAAAGCACAAAGCCCCTAGCTCCCTTTTGTGAACATGTCATTAAAAAGACACTAACACAATGGCTCGCCTGACATTGTGGCTTTCACTTTTAATGGCCAGCAACAGGCTGCTGGGGTACTGAAACTTTGCACTGAGTCAGCAACCTCAAAAAACACTGTACTACACAGTAACAGATGTCTGTATGCATACCTGTGGAGACCTATGAAGCCGAAGCTTGATTTGGGTTCCGTTTGGCATCCGAAACTCACCAAGGGGTTATGGGTCAACTTGCGTGAGGTGACGTGAGCCTCATTACAGAAAGCAGGGGATTAATTGTCTTAGGTCCATCACTATGTCAGCGTCACCGCTTGATATCGACCGTCCCACACGGCTTGAACCAGCGATAGCTGTAACGCAAAGACGACTGTCGCCCATGAAGTATCAATATCATCGGCCCACAAATGCTGCAGGGGCAAGGGAAACGACTACTTTAAGGTCTCAGAGTGAGTGACGTGACTGAACCGCTAGCAGCACCAACCGTGGTGCTAGCTAACTGACGATTTTTCCCTCCGTTTTCTTCACTGTACACAGTCAGATGGAGGATCTGATTCAGAGGGTCTTTGCTTGTTATCTGGTCATTTTCTGCTTGATTCATTCAATGTATGTGCATGCCTCCTTTCTGGATGGATGTTTGGGGAAATTCTTTCTGAAGTTATCTGAGAGACTTAAGTGTGTAAAAAATAGTATGAAGTGAACAGGCCAATCATCGCCCCTTGTTCTGTTTGTACTACTTCTCGTCGTGATGAGCGTTCAACTTGTGTCTACTCAATAAGACCACTGGGTGTTGCTCTGCGACCCTGCTATTCCGTGCCAACAAACTTAAATGAGACACTGAACGCAGTTACAAGGCAACTCAGATTTCTGACAATAATCTAAGTTATTATCTGCAATTGTTAATAGTTTTGTGTAACTCAACTGCAGCACGTTTGGGAGGAAAGACCATACCTAAAACAATAAATCTCAGACCTTCTGAACAATCAAAATATGTACAACTCCTCCCCTCTTGCTAATAAACAATTTACAACTCCGCCCTTCTTGATAATTGACTAATTTATTACTCCATCCATTGCCAATCAAGAGCGTTCCTGATTCCTGTTATCGTATATTCTGTTGCATTTCCTCCACCACCCAGTTTCTCTCCAGTTTCCTTGGTTAATCTCCTTACCAGGATCTGTAAAGAGTATTAACTGCTGACAAGCAGGTGTCAGGACCCCCCCTCCTGCCAATCAACTTCACCTCCATTCTGCAACAACTGACCATTTTCTCAAGCCGTCAAGCTCCACCAACCATTCCCCCGAAACAGCAACCTCCACCAACGATTCCCCCGAACCAGCAAGCTCCACCAACCATTCCCCCGAACCAGCAAGCTCCACCAACAGTCCCCCCCGAACCATGAAGATCCCCCAACTATCCTCCCGAATCCTCAAGCTCCAACAACCATCCTCCAGATCCATTAAGCTCCACCAACCATCAGAAACCTTCAAAAACATCCAACCATCTGGAACCATAAAGATCATTCATCCATTTAGAAATCTTCAAGATCCTTCAACTTCCCCAAAACCTTCAGCTCTTTCACCCCCCAAACTGTCACTCTACTTCAAACATCAGCTACTACTATAATTAAATATTATTTAACATCGTTCAAAGCTCAAAATAATCTAAAATGTGTTCTTAGGTGTGTACAGTAACTAATTAACAGGTATAGAAAATGTTTGGCAAAGCCCACCAGCAAATAAAATCAAAAATATATTGCAGATTCATATTCAAGGAGCCCTTAGTTGCACTGCAAAATAACCATTACCATCTAAAGGTACTTTCTGTTTTCTATTGACCATGAGAGGCATTTTTTAAGAGTTATACATGACGAGAATGTCCAGAAATAGACAAAAACTCATGTTATATTCCTTAACTCTTTTTAATTGGAGTAACAACAAAAGGGTGACCAAAGCCACCGTCAGAAGAAAGCATTCATAAAACAATCCTCCGTGTGGAAAGAACACTTATTAACATGTCCAGATGGGCCATACACGGAGACGACACCATGAGGCCATTGCGGGCATCCCACAATAATCCACACGCGTGTCATGCTCTCTGATCTTGCTCTTAGAAACACGGCAGATGTGTTTGCAGTGGGCGTCCGCAGGCATCGAAGGCCCGGCCAGGAACCGAGCTTCTGTACCAGACATCCTGTCAGCCTGATGTCCGTAGCTACAACAGAGCCACTCCTGCCATCTTCTGGAGTGCCAGGGGAGTGGACATCGCGGTGGGCAGTGTCTGTGTGTGTTTGTGCTCGTGCGAGCGTGAAACTGCCACATGTGGTGTAGTTTGAGCTGCACACCAGCCCCCCCCCCCGCACTCTCCCATCGTGGACCGTTCTCAGCCTCGCGGCGTTGCAGCAGAGTCAAAGGGCCTCTCTGCTCCCACTGAGAGGGCCAGGCACGGTGGCAAGAATGTAGCATGTCATTTTGCATGCCCCTGTGGGTGCGAAAGCTGGCAACCACTTCAAACAAGCGCCAGCTCCTCTCTGGCCTGAGGAGAGACCACGGTGGCGCTGCCATGTTGAGGGAGGCTGAATGCTTCGGGGGTGACTCCTCCGGCTTATATTGCTTATGTTGTTGGGGAAATGCTGGCTTCTGAGCAGCAGATAAGCCAGTCCACCGCTGCAAATTATGAGCCCGAAATGTGCAATGAGGAGGCCATGACTACAGGGACAGGTAGAGAGGATCACTTTAATGCATATTGTTTACTCTGTTGTTTAATGTAAGAAAGAGCAGTATATGACAGTACATGATAAACCAATATGCATTGTTTGTTCAGAAGTAGGTGGAGTAAAGGAGTAAATCACCACAACATGATACCATGCCGAAAAATAATAATTACCATGAGAACGACGCCCCCTATGAAGTCTCATTCCAACAAATCCGGCCTGCTGCCTAATCTGAGTCTGATACCCCAGGTATATGCCCTTCTGCCCTTTGTGTTATACAATACAGGTCGGATGCCAGTCAGATGCTGAGAGAGGAGATATAGAGACAGCATCCAGTGAGACAACAGCCCAGCAAGGGATCCCAGAGGCACAGGCAGGTGCTAGAGTAGACATCCTCAACAGCCCACAAAACACCACCTACTAGCTAAACCTTTTCACAGCAAGCATGACACCAACCGCAAGTGGTTGACATACAGTGAAAAGAACACAATCACTGTATTGTTCTGTGTGTTGGGCATTTGCACCTTCTGCAAGCGATAGTCCTTTCATGAAGGGAGGTAAGAAAACATGGAAATATGTTCACCAGTGGATAGAAGACCATGAGAAAAGTAAGATCCATAGAGATAGTACTGATGCTTTCTTTCTGTTGGCTAAAAGGGCAGATATAAAAAGCCTTCTATAAAAGCAGGCAAACAAATGTCTTTACATCATGGGCAGGTGAAGAAGAAGTGTCAGGTGATGGAACGCATAATTGATGTGATAAGAGACAGGCAGATGTGGACTTAGTTACAGAGGGGATGAAGCAGAGGCTGCTTATACACTAGCAGTCTATCACTTTCTAGAGGTGGTAATACATTTGAGTCATTATGATCTGTGCCTTCAACAGCACAATAACCGTTGTACTGAGCAAAGCAAGAAGCATCATAAATAAATAAATACACAAACGATCTAATCGAGGATCTAAACTCAACATGCAAAAAGAATTTAGATACGGTTGCACCACTAAAAACAAAAGAAATACGCAACATGTAACTTGCTCCCTGGTACACAGATAATACTAGAGCACTCACGCAAGCCTCCAGAAAATTGGAGTGAAAATGGCGCTCCACAAAGTTGGAAGTATTCAGGCTAGACTGGATAGACAGTACACTAAAATAAGGTAATGCACTCACATCTGCTTGATCAGTGTATTTTTCAACCTGATTGAAGAGAACAAAAAAATCTAAAATGTCTGTTTTATACAGTAAACAAAAAAGCAACGGTCAACAAGTGAAGTGGGACTTCACTTTATCTGTAACGAATACATTAACTTCTTTGATAGAAAGATCATCACCATTAGAAAACAAATTACTGACTCCTTAAATAATTATAGTCCCCAAAATCTCAGTTGTATATTGTTCCCTTTCCTCCAAATGTATCCCAAACTCAGTAAAAATTGCTGAAATTAAAAATCTTCTAAACAAATCTAATCTGGGTCCCGATATACTAAACAACTATATGCCAATATTCAACCTCCCATTCCTCTCAAACTCTGGTGTTTCCCAACAACTGAATGAAATACTCCAGTCCGGTTTCAGACCCCATCACAGTACTGAGACTGCACTCGTTAAAGTAACTAATGACCTTCTCATGGCCTCAAACAAAGGTTCCGCATCCATCCTGTTGCTTTTTGATCTTAGTGCTGCTTTTGACACTTGATCACTCCCTTTTCTTTGAGAGACTGGAAACCCATATTGGGCTACGTGAAAATGTTCTTGGTTTAAATCTTATTTATTTGAAAAAGATCCGTTTTTATGTGTGGATGGTATATCCTCTGACAAATCCAAAGTATGTTTTGATGTTCCTCAAGGCATGGTTCGGGGCCCATTATTGTTCTCACTATATATGCTGCCTCTTGGCGATGTAATCCAGAATCACCATGTCAATTTTCTCTGTAATGCGGATGACACACGGTTATATATTTAGATGAAGCATGGAGGAGCCCCAAAATTAGCTACTTTGGAAGCATGTGTTTCAGATATTAGGAAGTGGATGACACAGAAAATCTTGCTTTTAGACCCAAGAAAAACAGAAATGCTTGTTTTAGGACCCAAGGAACAAAGAGCTATATTGGCAGATTTCACTGTGAACCTCGACGGCTGCATGGTCGTATCCCAACAAAACTAAGAAATCTCAGCGTTACCCTTAACCCTGATCTGCAGAGTGGCAGCTGAAATCGTCAGGTATTGTCTGGATCTGCAACACAACCAGGAGGACTTTGGACAGGGACACCAGCAAGACAAGCCTGGTACTCCACAGGTGTGGGTTAAGACCTCATATCCTCCTAAGTTTAAAATGACAGAAAACAGGGAACATTTTGAAAATGTCTGCCTTAGATCTACAAAGATTTATAGTGGAGAAGGAGAACTGACTCTACTCTCCCAGCAAAATAATATAGCAGCGTCAGACCTTGAGACAGGGGGGTCCAGTGACATTGTGGCCCCATCCGGGGGAGGCCCCAGACAGTATCCTCATTATCCTCATTGCTCAAACTTTCCATCGCATTTTACAACATACACCCCCCCCTTCAAGTATCTATACACACAGAATGGATATTTTGTCAGCTCAGCGTCTGGTTGAGGGGACCAAGAATAACCTCAAAAAAGATGTCAGGGACTTTGAGGGAGTGAAAGTGGCAGCTGATAAGTGTGTGAGTTGGGCCAATGAAAAGCTGGAAGAGATGGATAACTATGAATTAGTTGTGCAGACTGCACTTCCGGAGAAGTGTGTCCCCAAAAAAAATAAGAATGCCAGGAGTGCTTTTAGATGGTGAACCAGTAGCCTCCTCTGATGCTGCCTTTGAGGTGAATGACCATAATATTATTCGGGACACTGTGGCAGGTATTGTAGATAGGAGGTTTTCAGCAAATGCAAAACTTGCCTCTCAAGTATAACCTCCTTAATACTCACAGTTTAACATCCTCACAGATGCTTATCATGTCGTTGGGTTAGCATATATGTTTCTGTTGACTTTGTCCATCACGAGGGTGGCATGTGAGAGAAGCTTCTCAACTTTAAAATTTGTGAAGAATAGGCTACAAAGCTAATTGGGTCAGGAGAATTTGGAGGCTTTCAGGTTAATGTGCACAGAGAAGGAAATCCTCATGTCTATAAGCTATGACACAGTTCTAGATAAAGTGTCTGAAACCAGTGCACTGTTTAGGCGGCTACTGATGCTGAAGTTGCTGTTGATGCTATTCACAATGTAACTGTATTCTGTACTGTGAACTAAACTGTAAACATTAGTTCAATATGCCTCTTTGTGGAAGAGTGGGATACATTCTAAATGCTTTATTTGTTTCATTCTTTTGTTAATTTATCAACCTATCCTTGTGGAATGGTGGAATATTTTTGATTAACTTCTCAGCTTAAGTGAATTATTATTTAACCTTTACATTATTTGTTGAACCACGGTACTAATAAAAACTACAGGATAGTGAGAGCTGAACTTCTGCTTCATTTATCCAATTTCCACCACCATGGAAAAGTGGGCTGGTCTTGGGCCCGAAACTCCCAGGCTGAAAAGTGGCCCCACTCCGGCCCTGGTCCTACCCGTGTGGTTGAGCGCATCATAGGATGACATGATGTTTTCTATGCCGAGCCGTTAAAAGGCAAGGATGTTCTGTGTAGGCGATACTTCGTCTGCTGCGTGGAATGAAAGTCGGTTGTGACATTCTATGCAAATCACACCACTTAATCATCATGACAGTGTTTTATTATGGCAATGTGGTTAGAATTGCCTGACTTGATTGGGCAATAAAATAAGCATCAGGTCTTAAACATGGAATTTTCAGGGAACATTATTATTTTCTCCTGTATTCCCACCCTGTTGTTACTTGATTTCAGTGTGATATCTGTTGATACAACATCTTATGTTTACCAGTACATTATAAGTATGTCAGATGAAAGTCTAGGAGACTTCCTGGGTAATAAACTGACACAGTGTTCCAGTTCCAGGAAAGAAGTTCTCACCACCACCAACCCAGGTTAGCAAGCGGCTACTGGTCCCTGTCCAATGCGACCCTGCGCTTATTCCCTTGCGAAAGCCACCCAGTCGGACCCACGAACCCTCAAACCTCAAGGTTTATGTGAACAAGCTCCGTTTTGAATGGAAACCCAGTCACAGTAATAATAGGCCTCTCTGAAAGGTTGACCAGGAAACAGTGAACAGTTCAAAGAACAGAGGATGAGACCTACCCCGTCTCCCCTCCCCTTTACCCCTGCAGGTTCTGGGACGACGTTCAGCATGATCCCTGCATTCGATTCATTTATTACCTCCTCCGTTTTGATTATCGGGATCATGCGGCTTAACAGCTGTTTGCTCTGGAGGAACTTTGCTGTTCTATGAACACATTTTGGGGACTTGAGAGGAAAACGATTTAGCCCCTTGTAACTCAGTTTAGCCCCTTGTAACTCAAGCACAAGGGGCTAAATTGGTAGCAAATGTATAGCGGCTGGCCTGCTTGCCTCTCGGCTCAAGGTATTTGGAGTGAGCAATGCTCTCCAAGATTCACGGCCCACGGGCGGCTTCTTCTGAAATAATATTTCGACAGCGGTTATGGATGCGAAACGGCGCCGGCTTCTCATCTTGGTTTGTTCCCACGAAAGAGCAGTGTGGTTTTTTAATTTTTGTTAAAAAAATGACTGTTTGAAGGTAGCATGCGTAGTGGTCAAGGCACAGTCTGAGCTTTCTCCTTTCCCCCAGCTAAGAGGTTAGAGGGCTGCCTCCCGGAGATATAGTCCAGATTCATGTTTACCCATACATATGGGCAGTAACCACGGTAACACAACGCTCGTCTGACACTGCGCTCCTCG
The DNA here is from genome assembly GCA_016801105.1 of Esox niger. Lineage (NCBI taxonomy): Eukaryota > Metazoa > Chordata > Actinopteri > Esociformes > Esocidae > Esox > Esox niger. The sequence continues at coordinate 16,096 of JACXGJ010005856.1, read as the reverse complement.
CTTGGCTCAGAAGCCGTGCTGGATAGCCATTTTGCTTTCCCTCAGTGGATGTGGGACTTCACCTGGGAGATCTTCTGACATCTCTCCACATTAACATGGGAAGGAACAGGGCAAATCATCCCCATGTCCGTTACTGCGTCCATGAGACATTCGGAACCATCATCCTCATTTAAATCAAGCCCATTCTATCCAGCCAACCATGCCATCCACATGGCCCAATGAGCTCATCAAATGGACGAACACACTGGTCTCTGCACTCCAGCGGCGCAGAGTTCATTTCCTTGATCTGTGACTCGCTGTCCTTTCACAAAGTCTGTCTAGTTCACTTTATAGATGCACTTTTTCACCACACTCCAGTGAAGAACTGGCGCTGCAACATCCACTGTCATAAGTCCACCTTAACTCACCCAGAGATGTTTTCAGTTTGACAGAATGTGTCATCCTTCATTTACTCCTTGCCCTCAACGGACTGGCAATGTCTTCAGCTAGTCAGTCAGAGTAAGAGGAGCTCATTGTGGTTTGACACATCCTGCCCTGGAATATTTCGAAGGATAGGATGTTTCATAACACTGAAGCTGCCAGCCATAGATGTACCTGTCAGTGTGCTGAATCTGATATGCACGCGGAAAGCCTCCGTCCGCCCCCAAGCTAATTAAGACAAATATTATAAACAGCCTTCAAACAGCCCGGCTTGAACAAAACACCTAATTAACGAATGAACAGTTGTCTGTCACTGAACGTTTTGGCGAGCCGGATTCAGGCGCAACACATTTTGGCATGGAGGAGCAGGTTCCTCCAGGTGAACGGTTGTTGTTGGGACGGGTTTGTTGTGTGGCTTCAGCTTGCAGCGCGCAGCGACATGCTTGGTGCCCACGAGCGCAAAGCTCCTTAAATAGATGGATTGTCCAGCCAAGTTGGCCAATCTTGTCTGGCCTGCCATGAACCCCTCATCTGTCTCGCCTCTGCCAGACTGTAACATTACTGTAGCATGTTATCGAAATAACCTGTGTGTGTGTGTGTGTGTGTGTGTGTGTGTGTGAGTGTGTCTGCATTTTGTAATGTGTTTTAATTTTCTGACGTGACACATCCTTCTCTCTTTATATTAAAACCGGCAGCACATTCACTGACTCATCCGGATGGTTAATACAGTCATCTGCCATTATGGATGATTATTCACGATCATACATTTATTCGGTTTAAATGTCCTGGGGTAGTTTCATCCTATGAATCGTTTTTTTTTGCTCGCCCTCCGAGTTGTAACTAAGTATATTCAGCTGATCAACCTTGTAATGATTATCACCAATTGTGCCAGAAGTTAAAACCTGGATCATTGTAGTATGGACGGTTTAGTCTGAAGATGTGCAATATGACACATTTAGCTGATGTTAGCTAGCATAGCCCATGAGTAGCGGCAGAAACTGGTCATCGGGTTTAAACGTTGTGTCACATGGAAATTGACGGCCCTACAAACAAAAGGAAATTCTAACTGGGTTTTGTATTTACAAAAAATGCAAGTGTGTCAATTTGTCACTTTCATGTGGTTGTGTGAAAGTCTCTGCTCCACTTGACCCGTGAAACCCCGAGCCCTGGTCTAGTCTGTTGAACTGGCATGTCTATGTTTAGTAACTGTCTGACGGTAGCTTGCTAGGAACAGGGTTGAAAAGTCCTCCTTGGTAAGAGATCATTGGCGCAACTGCTTTTGGCTCTTCCTTGAGGGTGGTGCGTTTGTGTTCCACAAGGTGACAGTAAAACCTTTCAAATGGATCTGGTCTGATCCTCAGTGGTGCTTAAGTCACGTGAATGAAATACTGGCTATGCTCCCGTTGATCCCAACGGGAACAATCAACAACAGCTAAAGCATGTGAACCATGTTAAAGTGTTTGAAGGGTCTTTGCGTGGTATTTCCACAGTGCCAAACCATTTTTGTTCCATGTAGGTCTGATGTTCTCATGTAGGTCAGAAGAGTGTTGCGTATTGATATTTTAGTGTTTTGTTGTGCATTGTAGTTGAGTATTGTGTATAGTAGTGTTCTATATTGTAGTATAATATAATGTAGTAGAGGGTACTGTAGTGTTCTATATTGTAGTGTTCTGTATTGCTTTATAATGTAGTATAGTGTGTTGTATTGTAGAGTAATATAATGTAGTGTAGTATTTTGTGGTGTTCAGTAATGTAGAATAAAAAAAAATTGTATAGTATATTGTAGTATTCAGTATTGCAGTAATATATAATGTAGTAAAGTGTGCTGTGTTCAGTATTGTATCATAATATGATGTTGTACAGTTTATTGTAGTGTTCTGTATTGTAGTTTTTATTCTATTTCTATTTTCTTATTCATTGTAAAGCACATTTAATTGCCTATTTAATGTTTACTCTATTTTGTTTTCTATTTCCTTTATTTTTCTTTGTAGAACACATTGAATTGGTTCTATGTAAAAACATGCTCACTTGCTAGTACAATAAGTTGTGTAGTGCATTGTATTGTGGTGTTGACTATTGTAGTATAATATGATAGTAGTATATTGTATTGCAGTGTTCTGTATTTTAGTATGATTAAATATTGTCTTGTGTATTTTAGTGTTCTTAATTGCAGTGTTCATTATTGTAGTGTAATGTAATGTAGTATAATTTATTGTGGTGTTCAGTATTGTAGTATGAAATTATGTTATATAGCGTACTGTTGTGTTCTGTTTTGTAGTGTAGTATAATGTTGTATACTTTATTGTAATAGTCTGTATTGTCGTACAATATAATGTTTTATAGTATGCTGTAGTGTTCAGTATTGTAGCATAATATCATGTGTATTGTATTGTAGTATATTATAGTTTGTTGTATTGCAGTTTGATGCTATTTGTTGTAGCATGTTTTATATTAGGGCGTAAAAGTGCACCTGCAATTGTTTAGAATCTGAATCTGAAATATGGTCAGTGCAACAGCAGAGGGCAGCAGAGGTTTCTCCCTTGGCAGTTGAAAGCCAGTAAATTAGGTGAGTTTCCAGGAAAGGCGGAGCTGTGTTCTCTGTGAGGGGCTGATTAAAGACAACGTCTGACAGGCAGATGGAGAGTGTTGACAGAGATGTAAGACCCCCAGACATGCTCTCATGTGTCTGTGACCAACTCTGTAGACCCACGTGCTTCCAGTTACAAGGGAAAACGGGATCCTGCAACGTATGAAACACACACACCACACACATAGAGCGTCTGACCAGTAACTGAAAGGTTATTAGATCAGATCCCTGAGCGAGCCAGGTCAAAAACCTGTTGTTCTGCGACTGAGCAAAGTTGTTAACTCGAATTGCTCTCTGGTCGTTGTATTTGTTTTCAGTCAATTTATCGGTTAAAACATGGGTATAAAAACCTTTGGTTCTAGTAGCACCGTACATCAGTAGTTTATGCCATTTCTATGGCTTGTACATTCTCAGTCAGTGTTGTTGGATCAATGAATGTGACGTGTCGTTGTCAATGTGGACACATCCACAAGTGACATATCAGCATTGAACAGTGAATCATTTCTGTATGAAATGGTGAATATAATAACAGAGGACGAGTTACAATGGAAGAAGTGCTAAACTATTATTCCCCATTAATAATGATTAGACTGCAGGTGTAAACAACCCTGATTATTAATGATTATGAGACCAGTTATAGACAACCTCAATGACCATTAAGAATTACACTCTAGGTATCGACAACACTGATGAGAAACTCAAGAGAATGGTTGCTGACAGTATCGCCAAGGCTACTTAACATTGCATTAACAACAGCTCAAAAAGTACCTGTCCCCACAGGTGTAGAAAGAAGCTAGTTCCACCAGCTAGCATAGTGAAGTATCCTCTCTGGGCCGTCCATTCACTCTGTTGCCTGCTTTCAGCAAACTGATGGAGAGAACTGGGTTGAAATCAAATAAATACAATGCAAGTCAACTAGCATGTTTATAGAGAAGGGCACTCAGCACACACTGCACCCACTCTGAAGACTGATGAATGGCTGAAATAAATTGTGACAAATTGATGGTTGGAGTTGCTATTTTACGTTTCAGTACAGACTTTGATGTTACTGATAATAAATAGCTATTGGAAAGACACACTTGTTGTGGCTTTACATCACTTGTCTCGTCAAATGTTTGGAGAGTCACTTAATTCCACAGAACTCGTAAAGCTCTTTTCAAAGGAAGCCTCTCAAATGGCAGAGATGCATCACCCTAATTTAGATGAATGGGGGCATAGTGGTGATGTCAGAAACAGTAGGATAGAGGATGAACAATGTTATGCTTACAGAATCCCACTGTGGGATTCTGATTTCAGGGCTTGCTCAGACCAAACAACTGTTGCCATGAAGCAGAGGTTTATCAAACGAATATAGTGAGGTCTTTGTAGTATTATTGCCAGCAAAGATTGTTTATGTTATGTCCTGTATGATCCGATTAGAGGAAAGCATTTAATGTTGTTTTTAATTTACCTGTCTTAGAACTGTACCCGTTTGTTCTGTACGTTTGTTCGGTACGTTTTTTTACGTCATGTTTGATGTTTTGTGCGGACACCTGGAAGGGTGGCTGTGGACTAATGGATCCTAGAGGATCCTAGTAAAATCCTAAACCACAATGCTGTGTAATGTCCCTGATGGTCTGTAATGTCCCTGATGGTCTGTAATGTCCCTGATGGTCTGTAATGTCCTTGATGGTCTGTAATGTCCCTGATGGTCTGTAATGTCCCTGGTGGTCTGTAAGGTCCCTAAGGGCCTATAATGTCCCTGATGGTCTGTAAGGTCCCTGATGGTCTGTAATGTCCCTAAGGGCCTATAATGTCCCTGATGGTCTGTAAGGTCCCTGATAGTCTGTAATGTCCCTGATGGTCTGTAATGTCCCTGATGGTCTGTAATGTCCCTAAGGGCCTGTAATGTCTCTAATAGTATTTATGGAAGTCTCTCAGATCAGACACCATAACAAAGGAGACATCAAAGTCTGCATGGAACCAGGCATCCCCAAGCCTATGACACACTAACCATAGTTGTAACTTTTGCGCAAAACCTTAAACTTCAGCCAAAGTAAATGTCATTTTGAATAAAGAGACAGGAAAAAATGTTAGCATTTGGCTCTTTTTTCTTTTTAACCGCACTTAAGTCCCTGTTATCCTCATTATATAGTTAAGTCTCTCTCTCACACACACACACACACACACACACACACACACAAACACAGTTGTCCATAGCTTCCTGATTTTTGTGTGTGACTAGTTTGCTGTTATTTTTATTTGATTTATATGTTTATGTGTACATGGTGATCTTTTTGTTTTTGTTTGCCTGTGATGTCTTTTTCAGTTGAGTGTCAGCCGACTCAATGTTACCATGGCATCGGTTAGGGGCGGTCCAAATAAACAAATGCAGTGCACAAGCAGCAGGGGTTCAAGAAAGGTCTGGTCTAAGAGAAGTTTTCACAACAACACGGTATTAATCAGAAGGATAACGATTACCTTAAAATAATCTTTAGTCTTTATGACATTGTGGGACCTTTATCAAAGCCACCTGTTCTTCAAACAGAGGGCTTTCCCAGAATCCGCCCGGTGTAAGGACTTTGCTCCGGCGCATATCCCCACTGGATTGTTGGAGAGAACTCCCACAGCCACCTCCCTGCACAGGTACAGTGTGATTGTAACCGTAGCAATGCGGGTCAGAAGGTTCACATTTACCTCGGCATCCTGTGGCCCTGCCATTTTGGATCGGACTGAAATAGGCATGAGTAACCATTTTTGGGTGCCGGTACTGTTTTACAGTTACACTGTATATGTCCACGTCAAGCAGACACGGAGTACAATCCCTCCTTCCTAATGTTGGCAGTGTAACAGTGATATATACAGTGAAACCACTCAATGTACCACCTCACATAAACAAATGCCACAGTTTACTACATTAATTACTGCAGAACCATGATTCTCTATTGTAGTGTATTATACTGCACTGTCTCAAACTATTTTTGTGCTTGGGACCAGCATACTGTGGGCTTTGTCATCTAGGGACCACTTGCATGGAAATAATATTGACAATTGCTATTTTATTGAAAACACATGATCCTATTATTGTAATATATTAGGGTTTTGACTATCCTAACAACACATTTAATTGTTTTAGCTTTCTATCCATTGAGCAATGTCATACAACATTTTAACACACACTAGGGCTATTGGGAACAATTACGTAATAAGAATGTTTTACTTGAGGCTAGTCATTATGCTCCTGAACACATCTAAATATATAAATGTAAACCTAATTGAAATTTGGCAGATTAAGGTCTATGGTGTGCAGTGACTGACGTGTGTTAGAATGGTATGGAGTAGTTCATAAGAGAACGCTCAGGGAAGATAATCAAACAATAATTCAATGTAGAAAAGCGATGCATTGCTTTGAATTGAATTGTAATTCTATCCAGTCCCATACAGTGTGTGAGCATCATTGCGGTGAACAGATGACACAGAATCATATCTTTGATTTGATAACTAAGAAATGCCCTGTGTGTGCCAGTCGGAAAGTAGCAGACATTGGCTTTATATGCGTAACTCCGTTTCTATGAAGGAGGCATCAGTACTCTCGGTGGGATATTTTCATTAGGGATATGCCATTGACCTGCAGGCATATGTCCACTGACTTTCCACAGATTGAGTCTGAGTTGCAAATTGCTGTTCTTTGCTCTGTGATATTTAAATAGTGGGCTGTGCTTACTATTGAATTGTGTATTATACTGTTTTAACAACTGCATTCTAATACTCGGTGCTGACATCTTGGTCATCACCTGTAAGGTCTGGGGTCCCCATGAAAATGGGGTCTGGGGCCCCCCATCTCCATTATAGGGGAATTTGGTTCAATACAAAATCACCTAAGTTAATAAAAGTGTTGTTTCAAAATATTTGTTTCCATTCAAGGCCACAATGAGGCCTAGCTGAATTCAGAACTCTTACAGCATCTAGAATCATCAGAACTGCACATATGTTGTTTAGTAGATCTAGTTTTGGACACTGCTACCGCAATTTCTCTGTTGATAGCACCCGACTGGAAACAAAGTGCCTGGTGAAAAAAATGAATGAAAAAGATCTACAGGTTAATTTGTTGTTGTCACATGTGAAACGCTCATTTTAGGGACGTTGGAACAGCATAAGCTGGCTGACACCCTGAAATGCAGATGGCACGACGCCCTCCAATCACTCTGGCAACGGAAGGGAACCACCAAATGACTGGGCGCCTTCCCTGTGTGCCCACATCCTTCACCTGTGTAACACGGACAGACACCGGCAACAGACACAGAACAAGTGTTCAGGGCCCTGGACGGCATTTTATTACAGGAAACAGCAGCGGTGGAGGACACTGTGAGGAGAAAAGGGTTGGATTATTCCACGACTGTGTGGCAACCCAAAGGCTTCACGTTTGAGTAATGCACACTGGTCCCAAAGCATCGACGTTCCGTTTAATAAATCAATACTACCTTTTTTCATAAGTAATGTAACATACGCAAAAGATATGGACCAAAAATGTACTTCCAAATATTGCGTACCCCTTTCGGTGCTGCTACCCTTTATCGAAAAGAACCACTTCCTGATTGGTTAATCGATGACTACGGATTGCACTTCCTGAAAGGGGCAGGAGGTAATGCGGTAGGCAGGACTCGTTTCACTATGCACCGAGCCCATGTCTGAAATAGATCCTGAAAACTGGCGCCCTGAGCAGGATGCAGGTTGTCTTTTCCCGACCTCAGAGTTCACCAGACAATTCGACACAGCAAGGCAGGAGCCGAAGGAGTCAACCTAAACTGACTACATGTTGGAGTTTGTCTTATTATACATGTTTATGGATTGTATACTGATTAACTAGACCCATGTTAATCAAACTGCAGACTCGGGGCGACCAATGACCATACAGTGTAAGCAATGCTGTTCAGAGGGCTTTTATAGTTTAGTTTCACCACCAATAGTTAATGGCAGGAAAAGGATGTACATTCTCAATAAAGTCACTATTCTTGATCAAACATGTACAGTAGAAGCAGGCAATAGTTTGAATTTTACTAAAAATAGAATGAACCACTGCCCTGTATGTGTCCCCTGTCACAATTTGCTTCCAGTCAATTATATCTATATAGATAGTTGCAAAGGGGAGCTTCATGATCAACATTCTTTGTGTTGTGTCTGGGAAAAAGCACTGCATTCCAAAGTATTGACCCTATTTCAAAGGTCACGAATAGTGGTGGTAGAAGTGTTGTTTTGGAGATACTTTGCTCCATAAAGACCAGAAAGACAATAATTGAATATTGCTTTCTATCAGCGAATTCCAAATAAGAATGTCGGGCAATCTGCCCGTGTGCTGAATCTGAAGCATACCCGGGTCACGCAACAAGAAACTAACCCAAAACACACATGAGAGTCCACAATGGAATGGCTGAAAGGCAGTACTTTTAACATTTTGAAATGGTAGAGTCAAAGGACACAGCTAAAGCTAAATGAGATGCTGTGGTCACACCTAAAACGTGCAGTTCATGAAACAAATATACTGCATGAAGGAGTGGGCCAAAATTCTTCCACAGCAATGTCAGAGACTGATCAACATCTACAGGAGGAGATGTTTGTGCATTGCATACAACCAGACATTGACTGTAAGCGGCAAGGGTGTTTTCACAGCAGGTCATTGGGTGTTGCACAACTTTCTGTATTAAAAAAAATGTAATTAGTATGTACAGTAAATATTTTATTATTTGTTCACGCAGGTTTCATGTATTTACTATTAGCTTTTGGTTGAACATCTGAAAACATTGCAAAATACAAATAGAGAATCAGAAATGGGACAAATATTTTTAAGGCCCAGTAAATATAGTTAAAACTATTCAAAGCTCTTTTTAATATACAGTGTCAAAGAATTCACCCGTAAAAATCACACTGATTATAATGAAGCGTTGTGCATAACGTTGCACAATGAACAGTATCACACTGAAAGTGTTGACATGTCAGAGGAGTCAAACACATTTCTTCCCTCCAGTGTAATTTATAGAACAGTGTTGAACCCAGATGTCCTTGGAAGAAGCAGTCCGTTTATTGATGGAACCATGTTTTCCCACAAAGACAACACTGTTTAATATAAGTAGACTGGTTAGAAACATACTCCAATTAAATTTCCATGGGCAGGTTTTTCTGAACTGTCATATTGCAAGGTATGGAAAAATGAGCTCAAAGTGTGAGGTTCTGCAGACTCTACACTAGTACTTAATGGGACTGAAATATCTTTCAGTAGCCTATAAGAATCCGATTCATGTTCACATCTACAGTCAAAAATATCCTCCCTTACTTCGCTTTTGTAAATAATACCGATATTGTTTTAAAATACCTCAAAGCAGCAGATGTCGCTTCTGCTGATTTTTGTTTTGTTTTGTCACTGGAGGCTTCGGTCGCCTTTTAATGTCCAGTTTCATTACCGTTTCTAAACACTTGTACATTGTTAAAACAAGTGTTTAGGATCTGAAGATGTAAATATGCCTCTATTTCACTTTTTAAACAATAATTTCAATTAAAACAGTGTATAGATTGATAACACCCGAAAAATGCTTCACCTCAAAGCATTTAGCAAGTTAATATTTTAACAGGGTAAATTGTAAAGCTGTCGGCTCGTGGAGACGAGCAAGGAGGAGCGGATAGCGGAGTCATTAGTTTGGTTTCTTTTAATTTGAGCTTGACAATGCTCATGGCAGTGAGACAATAATACACAAAGACAAAGGGAGCAGAGGGAACATACATACTGAGGGGAATGACTGAATGATGATCAGGTGCGCTAGACGAGACAACAGGTGCAATGAGTTAATGAGATGGGCAATGGTGTCAGAAGGCCGGTGACGTCGAACGCCGAAGCCCGCCTCCTGCAGGGGGAGGATGGGCAGTAGATGGCGTAGTCGTCACAAAAGCCATATTTGCATAATGCCATTCAAGTTAATGTGAGATTTCCATCCACGACGTCGCTTTCCCGGGCTTACTTACGTCACGAGACAGAGAATAAAAGGCTAGATAGAATCATTTAAATGTGCATAATCGTTTCCAGAGTTACCAGCACGTCCAAGGCCTACAACGCAGGATTGTGTGAAACTCGACTTATACGCATGCGCAGTACCAGAGACTTGATAGAGTTACGACTGAGTTGTCTTCACACTTGGAAAACACAGTGGGTGCTCTATCAGAAATGTGACCACATTACCATGTTGCCAATGACGTGGAACGACGCACTCATCCGACGAGCAAATATCTAGATAGCAAAACCGGATCTAGAAGTTCACATGTCTCAAAGTAAAATTGGACTCTGTTGTTAGCGTTTAGCTTGTTATGAATGTAGGTTATAAATAAATGTAAGGTTTTTATATCTGGCCTAGTAACCTCTGACAGTCTATACATTTTTAAAGCTGGTGTTTAGTTCATACAGTTGTGCTCAAAAGTTTGCACACCCTTGGAGAATTGGTCATATATGTACCATTTGTAAAGAAAATATGAGTGCGCAAACACTCTTATTCATAGAGAACCACTGCGTAGGCTTGTGGGCCTCTATAGTCTATGGCCTTTATAAGTGCTGCCAGTCTACTGTAAAGTATACACTCATATCGCTCTAGTTTGGTCTTCTCACTCCAAAATACAGTGTGAGGCGTGTCAAGGAGATGCCAGGCATATTGTGACTGGGCTTTATTGTGGCATTGGTGCAGTAAAGGCTTCTTTCTGGCAACTCGACCATGCAGCTCATTTTGTTCAAGTATCGATGTATTGTGCTCCTTGAAACAACCACACCGTCTTTTTCCAGAGCAGCCTGTATTTCTCCTGTGGGTTTTTCTTTGTATCCTGAATATTCTTCTGGCAGTTTTGGCTAAAATTATTCTTGGTCTACCTGACCTTGGTTTAGTACCAAGAAATCCCTGAATTTTTCACTTCTTAACAAACGATTTAACAGTACTGACTGGCATTTGCAAGGCTGGCATTTGCAAGGCTCTGACTGGCATTTGCAAGTACTGACTGGCATTTTGCAAGACTGGCATTTTGCAATATCTTTTTATATCCTTTTCCATCTTTATACAGTTCCATTACCTTGTTTTGCAGGTCTTTTGACAGTTATTTTCAGCTCCCCATGGCTCAGTATCTAGCCTGCTCAGTGCATCCATGTGAGAGCAAACAAACTCATTGACCATTTATACACAGACACTTATTACAATATAAAAAGCCACAGGTGGGGGAAATTCACCTTTAATTGCCTTTTCACCTGAGTGGCTGTAACCAGGCCAAACATTCAAGGGTTTGCAAACTTTTGACCTGGGCCATTTGGGTGAACTCTGTTATCATACGTAAAAAGGAGCCAACAACTATGTGATAATAAATTACTTCATACGATCACTGTCCTTAAATGAAATAATTTTTTTGCAGTCATATTTCAAAGTTAATGCCAAATATTCACAATTTCTGCCAGGGTTTGCAAACATATGAGCACAGCTGTAAATGTATTGTATGTTTCATGATAAATGCTGTCTCATGGATCCCATCCAACCTGTTAGCTGCAACACGCTGGTCTGTGAAGTGATTAGTGACTCTAGTCGGAATCCGACCAGAAGGAATCCAGGCAAAGGAAGGATTTCAAACAGTCTGAATACTTTAATAGCCATGACCTGAACTCTGTATGACTGCTGTGGTGAAAAGCTATTAAAATGTCCTCAGCCATCTAAACCACGATCTCAGTAGCAGTTGCAACAAGTCCAACCTTTCAACTGAAGGGATGACTTGGTTAAGGTTGTTGTGATTCATCATTATATGGTACACATCATTATACACTTTTGAAATCTGAAAAAACAGGAGATACACTGTGCAGTACACTGCTCTACAGTATGGAAAACGGACTGAGAAAAGTACACATTAACATGATTTGCCCATATGCTTGCACTTTAAACACTGACATTCTGGACAAATGTTCTGTGGATTTAAAATGTATCCTGACTTTTTAATCTACGGTAGACTGGCAGCACTTATAAAGGCCATAGACGATAGACGCCCACAATCCTACGCGATGGTGCTCTATGATACAACCAATGGAGATTCCACTCGCACAGAACGCTCTCTGGTATCTAGTGAGACCATTGTGTGATCCATCAAATAGGCTTATTATTCATCTCGCAGTCCTTAGCAACAGAATAAACTGACATTTTGCGATTCTGCACAAGTGGGACGGCCTTCCTTTTTTTATTCTCGTTCTGTGTCTGAGTCATGAAGCCATTATGGAGAAATGTGTTTAAAAACGTTGAATAGTCTTCAGTACCTTGCTCTTCTCGCCTTGTTCCCTTAGCACCCGGAAGACAGAACGATACAGAGGCAAGGGGTTTTCAACAAAGGCCCACCAGTAGCTACTAGAGGATCTTCTTGAAGTGAATGAAATCTTGAGGACACATTCATTTAGACTATTGAGATCCGTCACCGCTGAAAACTTGAACAACAGAAGCCCCGTTTCCTTGACAGGCTGTGTCTGTTCAACACCTGTGGCAAGTTGAGTTCACCGCAAAAGGATGTTATTTGGACAGGGGCCTTGCCAGCTACATGCATGGCCCGCTGGGTAAATAAACCGAGGGCCTGACTTACAGCTCCAGTCAGTGGGATACATCACTTCCTCGTTGGGCGCCATGTTACCTCGCGTGTGTGGGGGAAATGGAACGTCACGCCTCAGTGACTTCAAGAAAGGGACAACCCTCCATGTCCAAGCAAGCAAGCGTCCTGTTGAAAAAGAAAGCACTAATATTGTAAAGTCAGCACACACACGCACACACACATACACACACACAAGCACACACACACACACACACACACACTCATCTTTAAAGGGGCAATCTGGAATTGCCAGATACTTGTTTATATATACATTGAAATACTGTACATCAAAGTCATTTTTATCAAAGTAATGTTGTTTTAAAGCAATTTTTATAAAAGTATGTTTTATCAAAGTAATATTGAAAGTTCACATGTGCTCAATTTTGTATCAAAGTAATTACTTTTGATCCGTCATTTTTATCAAAGTCAAGTCATTCTTATCAAAGTAAAGTCATTTTTATCAAAGTAAAGTCATTCTTATCAAATTAAAGTCATTTTTATCAAAGTAAAGTCATTTTTATCAAAGTAAAGTCATTTTTATCAAAGTAACATTTTTATCAAAGTAATGTTGAAAGTTCACATGTGCTTAGTTTCACACCAGTGTTGGTGAACCCCATGCAATTAAACAACCTGCCGGCCTAAAATGTGGCTGTAACTACAATATTAATATCCTGGACGTTCAGTCCAGCTCCGCAGCTCTGTGTATGAATGCAGAACAGGGGCAGGTAGCTGCCTTTCTTTTTGTTTTAACTGCTGATTCCAGCTTTAACAGAGACGTTTTCAGGCCTCGTTGACCACCATAAAACGCTGACACACTCACATGTCAGCATCTGGCAGCTCCTGTGTGTGTGTGTGTGTGTGTGTGTGTGTGTGTGTGTGTGCGTGTGCGCGTGCGTGTGCGTGTGCGTGTGCGTGTGGGGAGCTAAGAATCAGCTCCTTACCGGATATCAGGTGAAATGAAACAAAGCAGCTGGAGCAGATTTGTTATCAATTGAGTTTCAGTACCTTTTAATTAGGTTTGCTTCTTCCTGGCATTTTTTCTGTGGATGAATTGTACTTATTCATTTAAACTGGGATTTCTGTTGGCTCCCATACCACCATGCAAAGGAGAAATGTTTGTACTGGAGGAAATACAGGTCACTGTCAGCATAGCAAAAGGCAAGCTTGTATGTGTGCAGATATTTATTTGTCCAGTTTTACGATAGTGTATCTGTGAATCTATTTTAACTATTTCTTTTTTTCGTATGTGCAGCTTCATCAGATTTCTTTTTTTCTCTTCGTGGCTGTGTTTCAGTGTGAGTGTGTGTGTGTGTCTCTGTCTGAGTGTGTGTGTTTAGTGTGAGTGTGAATGTCTGCTTGTGCCAATTTCTCTCCAACTCAAGAACCTGCTGTGGCACTCATCCGTTTCTCTGGAAACAATTTAAAGAACAACCCTATAGCTACAAAAGCCCCCTAACCTGACTAATCTTCAGAGTATACCTGTGAATGTGTGTTCACAAAGCAAGAGAACAACAACCATCAATCCGATTCCCACTGTGTTGCTGCAGTGGAAGAACGGGTGTGTGAGGGGGGGGTTGCCCACTATAGCTTTCAAAGCACTGGGATATTTCTACCTGAATGTGATAACAGTGTATTTTTCAGTGGTGGGTGGTGTTTTTACACTCTTATTATTATTGTTCTCCTTTCTCTCTTTCATACAAGGATGATTTGGCCTTGTGGCATAGAAGTACCCGGAAAAGGTGGCTTGCTAGTTTTACATCTTCATTCACCTCATGTGAAGAAAGTTGGCAAGTCATTTCTGTGGAAAGGCTTTTATTAAGGACCGGTGTTTCACTGAAACAGAGAGTAGAACACAAGGTGTGGACATAATGAACACGAGGAACCAAAGGGACTGAGGACCACGACTCCACACACCAAGAAGCTACACTCCCCCAGAGCACAAAGAACAAAATGAAATTGTGGACGTTTTGCTTGCTAATCATCAGTGGACGCTGCTGCAGTTTTTCGGATACAGCTTCAGGTGAGTGTTATATCTTGATTAGAGTTTAAATTGGAACACAATGAAGTTGGGAAGAAAACATGCGATTTGAAGCGGCACGGTGAAACCTTCGTTAATTTCTAATGTCAGTGCGAGGCATGAATAATATTGATGAGAAATTGACTTGATTGTGGCATTCGTGATGTAGCCTGAACATGGAACATAAGTGGTAACTGAAGTGAGTGGGCTCTTATAAGTTTCATAGACACTGGTGATGTATATACAGTTATGCAATGCTACCACGCTTGACTTCATGTCATAATATGCAGTGACATTCAAAACAGACCATCACCACACATATGTAGCGTAACCAACTCCAGTATTTTCTTCTTTGGGAACCATTAAGTTTATATAACATGGTAGCGTGTTAAAGGCACAGTGTACCTTTTTGCCTTTTGCTCAAATGTTGACACTCTTGGCAGTGATTTGAATTGTTAGCTTGCACTTGAACACAATCTATTCTGCATATCAATGGTTTAGTTTATTTTTCTCTCAAGTAAATACAAACAAACAACACCAAAATAGATCCACAAACATTGTTCAAAATGAAATTTGGACCAGTAATATGGTATAGCCATATAATACACTAATCCAATCCTATTATTTGATTGACTTTTATTGTATGTAGTGCAATGATGTCAGTCTTTGTAGTATCTTGTCTGTCTCTCAAGAGCCTTTTGGAGGTCTTTCTTGTCTCTCCAAATCAAGTTCACTAATAATGAAATGCATACTTATTGTAAAAATACAAATGTAAGTAAATAAAAGTAAATGAAATGTAAAACAAAAGATGAAGACAATCACACAAGGAATATGTGACAGATTTCAGGAACAGGGTTCTATTGCAAAATTGCGTTTGGTTGGTCTCAAATAAACACAGAATGTATAAAACCAAATCAAAAAATGTTTTATTCACATGCACTTGACACATCAGGTATAAACAGTACACTGAAAGGTAACGTGGCTTAACAGTAGGATTCATAATAAATAGGAGCGACAATCTAAGTGCAGATTGTTTGAGTTTTGAGTTTTATTGCCAAATAAGTTTCACAACAAACTAGACATTTGTTCTGGCCCATTAGAGCAACAATTTGTACAAAAGAAATAAAAACAAATAATAGTGGACTGAGCATATAAACAGTAGATTGGCCATTAATAAATGTACTAAAATAAAAAATACATAAGGTGCAAGATTTGAGGGTTATGTAGGGAGGGGTTATAGATTTGTCCAGTTGAGGGTTGTGTGTGTATGTGGGGAGGGGTTATAGAATGGCCAGTTGAGGGTTGTGTGTTTATGTGGAGAGCAGACTATAGCTCACTTTTGTGAAGACTATGTAAGCACAATAGCTAGGTATAATCACACACCTAGATGAATGACCAGTCAATCACGTAGTTTGTTATTAATCTAAGTGGCTAAGCTAGCTACCCTAGGAACAAGC